>KB455127.1:762168-781650 GCA_000341325.1 Panagrellus redivivus
TTCCTAGTCAATAAAACCATAATGTAAAGGAAAGTAAGTTCATTTGAAATTACTGTCATAACAGTAAAGTAAAAGGACAAAGTGAATTACTATAGAATTATGATCGTGTTAAACACGGTTTGCTTGACTGGTGCACATGAATGTTAATAGGCCCCATAATTAGGTGTTCGCTTAACAAAGTTGCTTGTTTTACAATGACTTTTAGTAAGTGAAAAAGAAGAAAGGAAGTCTGACGGAAATGATTTGTTGGCTAAATTTGGCTGAATCAAAACAGATCGCGCAAAGCATCGTCGATCTCCTTCCGTATTGTTGACTTTATGTGTCCAATTTGAACTCGCGTGAACTGTCGCACGCAAGCGTGAAGGTTTCTCGGTTGAAAAGGACACTTATACGCGCAATGCCTTCAAGGCGAATGGTTTTGCAACAGTGTCTGACCTCCAGGCGATCGTGGTGGTCAATGAGGGGCGGGTATTGACCACTTCCTTCGAACGGCCCGTGACACAATGCGCAATAAGCTTCCTCCCTTGGAAGTTTGATTGAAGGCCTTCGCTTGGGGACACCGGTTGCTTTGTTTTTATTTGTTCCCCGTTTGTGTCAAGACCCTCTTGACTGTTTGCCCCCCGACGGTCAAGCATTTCTCACTTGGTAGTGAGCAGGGGTGGGCGTCTAGATCCAGATTGTAGCAACCGGGAGGTGGAAGCATCTAATTGAGGGTCGCTTGCTGCTTTTCATTTCCCTTGCAACAAAAACTGTCGTCGTTTTGTTAACCTAGGGTGACTAAATGGGCGCGAAGCAGGAGACAATCACCGCCCTGCGGGCTTCTGTCTGGAAGCGGTTTGGCTTACGAAGACCGCTTGCGGGGCTGTCACCGGGCATCCTGTTCCCTCTACCTGTTGTTGTGCAACAAATGGAGACTATTTTGAGGACATTCCTGATGTGAGCAATATCTGTTTTTATTACGAAGTCAATTTTGTAGTTTATTCGGTGGTCTTTCCTCAAATCCGCAAAAGCATAAACCTCCATGCAGACGATGTCTACCGGTTCGTTTTTGCCGCACTCACCGAGATCCATAAGCCTTTGTGTTTGTGCAACCTCAATGAATCCGTAGGTTTCGCCCATTATCTGGTTGTTTCTTGACAAGTGCTCGCGTACTTGGCGCATCGTTGGCAAGCAAAGTGTAACAATTTGAATAAGGCGCATCGGATAAATGTAGGTTAAGCGATTTGTACATCCTCAGGGCGGCTTTTGTACTCTTCCGGTATAGGTCAAAATGCCTCAAGATTCAGTCCTAAAGGTTTTCACGCGTTCGGGCTCATGTACTTACCTCGCTATTATTGTTCACTGTTGCGAGTCATCTTGACTCGTTGTCTTTCCTCAAAGAACGTTCATAGGTTTCAATCGTCGTTTCCGGTAACACCTGCTTCGACGTTTTATTCGTGCTATTCGATTAACTTGTTTGTAACAAAGTTTAGACTTTTGACCACATTACACGACTTACTGAACTTTTATAAATAATGAGAAAAACTGTTTCAGCACTCCCTCAACCGTACTTCCCATCAAAACCATATTCACAGTCAAAGCAACAAAGATCTTTGAATCCGTAGAACGGAAAGCGCTGGTGGTGAGTTACCGTTTTCATGTTTATTTTTAAATGTTTACCACATTGTTTTGCCATCTGAAAGGGACGCCGCCTTTGTCGAAGCTTGGGAAAGTTTCTGTCTTAATTCTTTTTTCATTTTATTAGATATTTCTGCCTACTTTCATCACTTTGTGACCAAAGTGCGCAAATGCAGCTGTCCCCCCAATCTTCTGGGAAAGCTTGCCTTGACACGTGTTGCCAATTTGAAACAATGCGAGATTTGCTCCTAAAGGCAGTAGTAAAACGGGCTGTGCGCGAGATTACCCTTTGATTCAATTCTTTATAAAGCACATGGAGCGATGTACCAGTTTTTTTACAATGCATTTAACCGACAGATTATCTCACAGCTTCCTATTAGCCTAGTACAACTGTGGACTAGCCCTTCGGATTGACCAAAATCCGTGTCAATCCGAGAGCAGGACAAACGCCCTCACTTTTTTTCCAACAACATCCATCCACACAAGGTTACGTTTTGGTCAAACATGTTGAAAAACAAAAGTATCCTGCAATCAGTGCATGCGGATGGATGGATAGGCCTGGGGTGGCTGCGTGTTGTTGTTAAATCTACTCTGTAATCGCCATTGATTCATCAATAATAGTGGTCTGCCGTGACACGTTCTCGACTTTGGGGTTTTTGTTTCCATTGTATCCAAACACACGGATCAGCCTACTAAATTGCGTGCCGATGGTGATCACGGCCGGGTGATAAGAAGCAAAGCTCAATAATACAAGCTAATTAGTACCGAATCCGGGAGTTACCAGATGTCATGACTTCAACTTTCACTTTGCCGACCGGCATGCATAGGTGATCATTAACTCTCTCATTTCTCACTTTCCGCGATCCGTCGATGCATTCTTTTCTTTCTACCGACGGAGTGACTTTACCGCACCACATTGATGATCGTGGCTGATAAAAACCAGTAGCCCCGGCCATTGAACGCCGTTTGACGACAATTGCCGAAGGGATAGGAGTCGCCAGTCATATTCATGTCTCTTTTTCGGATAGGCCATTATTGTTTCGACCCCCTGTCGATCGGGCTGTACAGCATCCTTTGAGTTATCTCAAAAATGGCGCACATGTATTTTACACCTGCCCCTTTTCTAAAGGTCAAGAGGTTTGTATTTTCTTTAAATTAATTTATTTTTTATTTTTCATTATTATTTATCATTGTCCTTACGTCATGGGAACCTTTTGTCAGCTCTTTATGTTCATTAACTGTTTATTACGCACAGCCCCAATATTTGTCTTCTTTAATCTAAAAATCCCAAAGAAAATATTAGGACATTCTTTTATCCGTCTTATTTTGGCTCTATAGTCAGCTTGACGATGCTTTTGTTCGTTTTTACGGTATACTGACCCGGACAAAGCAAGCATTTGTGCTTTCCCGGAGGCCGTCCATGCCGGTATTGTCTGTGTTGAGCCGTGCGTTTAAATAAACGGCCGCTTGATAGGACATTTCATCAAGCGAATTTTCAAATGCCACCATTGCGCGTAAAGCCCTTGATTAAGAAAAGAAAAGGAGGGCCAAGTTAAGTTTTGCTTGTGCCATGGACACAATGTATGCCTTACCCCTACCGTCTACTGTGTTTCTGGTAGTCACGCACGTTAAGAATAAACATGTTTCACCATGTTGCCCAAATTTCCCACACCCTTGTAAGTCCGCCTGTAGGTGCGTTTTTGTCCTGAGGGCGCGCTTCTGTCTTGGTTCAGTTGTGCGGCACAACAACTACTAATAAAGCAAGTCCGTGAAAAGGCTATAACCGAGTTTTAACTACAACGTCCAGCAGGGGACCCTGCCTTACATACAAAATCGCGCACCAAATCTCATAGCCGAAGCAAGAGTTCATAATGGGTAGGCCGTGGAATTGTCCGTGAGATTGTCCTGCATTGCTTATTGCCTCGAGCGTCGACAAGAGGGTTAGTACTTTTAGCGGTTTCTGTTCATTCCGTTGTGTCAAGTCACAATGAATGCTTTGGGCAATCTGCTGTTAGCTTCAATTTGACACAGTATAGCTGGCACTCAGTGAGGGTATAATGCGTTTTCTTTCATTCTTCTGTCTTGTAATCTCGCCCAAAGCAGCTTCACATTATTGAGATCCTTTTTATTTGCTATTACTCAGTCAGGCGTTTTGCGGGGCATAGCCGATCGGTCCGACTAAAGGCGATCATTTTATAAATTTATTAGTCTCTTGAACACAATGCCGGCGAAAAGAGCAAAAAAGTTTATTACCAGCTGGCAGTCAAGGTGTTCGAACTAGCACTACGGACCCATCAATTTATGTTATCATTGGCACTTTTGCGATGAAGAGCTCCAATCCGGGTGTCACTCACAAGTTTTTTATTCAGCGATTCATTTAGTCGTGTTGTGTTGCAACAAAGCACTTAGCGATGGCTATGAGTTACGGCATATACCAGTTTTTGGTGTACTTAGAACCGGCCTCGCCTTTCAAATCGAGTTGCATCCGTTTAACCCGCGTTTTATCGCCGGCAATACGGCCCAACTGTGGCACTTTTGTTTCGCGGGTTCTCATCGACAGACGTGCTTCTGGGGTGGCTATTTGGACATCTTAGCCACAACAGACTTGTTGCACAGTGAACTGCTCGCCTTCTCCGTCTATTTGTTTCTCGTTCCGGCGCGTTGCCTGAGGCCTCGAATACTCAATCCAATCTCTTTTAATCATAGTAGAGAAGAAGAGCAGCTACTTTCGGGCAATGCAAGGGCCATGCGGGTGACGGCACCCCTTGTTTGTAGGAACCGCTGTGCCGCCACCGCTTGACTTTATGCTTTCACATTTTGCGCGTGTTTGACAACAAAAGTTTGATTCTGACATCAGCAGCTTACATTTCTGACCTATCTGCTTGCTGATATTTGTTTATTCCCCTGAGGAGCAAGGTGAACCAGAAAGTTTTTAGCAAAGTTATATTTTTCAAAGATCAAATCATTGATAACCATTTCCATTTGTTTATACGTACATCATCTGACCACTTAACAGTGACGCCGATTCTTGACAAGTCGATTAAACATGCACAGTTCCACCGTAACGCGCGGCCATGAACATTTCCCCCTCAGTTGTCCCGAAAGGCCAGTGGTCGCCGCCCCAGGGCACTGACGTGCTTTAAGACAAGCTGCGGTCCGCCTTTCTTTGTGGCTGACTGGTCGCCTCGGGGCATTTGTGCAACCAGCGAACAAAGGCCACGAGAAAAGCTATTGTTAGCTTTACGCCGTTCTCCCGACTACTGTAGCCACCCTTCTGTGGCCATTTTTGAAGAAAAATTCTTGTCTTCGTGGTTTCAATTCAGTGGGTATGTCCTCAATGAGCTCGATATCAGAAACCACTTACAAGGGTTTTGTTCTTCGATTTGTTATGCATAATGATGCCTTTGTGTAATAGGGATCAAATGTCGCACGCTGGAAGTCGGCATCAAATTGTACTCTTTCTCTTGGATAAGGGTCGAATAATGGCGGCAAACGCAGGAGGACGTTCTCAGCTTGCGACCTCTTTGATACCCATGTTTTTAACTTCAGTCGTCGCTGTAATTTGTCTGATTCCACACATCCATTGTACACATAGCGTCGGCATTTGTTGACAACTCGACGGTGTCTTTCATATTTAGATATAATGGAGAACCGCCAAATCCCTCTGTCCATTTTGCACCGGTCTTTATAAGCCATGGGGTGATCGCCTTAGTCTTGGTTTTCCTTCATAATGTTCCACCTGCTATTTTTCTGGCTTAGATTCCAATTTTCCATTTATTGCTGAGTCAATCCTATTTGTTTCGTATTCCCTTATCCTTATCTTTCATTTGTATTTCCGAAAATGTGATTTTTTATAATTAAAAATCAGTCAGCAAAATCAACAAGCTGCCTGCTTAGTTAAGATAAACGAACATTGTCTTTGTTGAAGCTAAACGTCGCGAAGACGGCGCCGTTTTGACCTGCGAAGAAACCCACAATTTAGGTATTAGCCAGTTTGCGGGATTGAGTTGCCCGTGGCCCGACTATATCCCCTGCGGTAGTAGCGTCGGCCCGGCACAGGCGTCTATTATCTCATTATATCTGCGATTGCACGGGCTTGGCATCGTTGTCGATTGTGCTTCATGGCTGCGCTTTTGAAACCAATTAATATAAATTGATCGAGTTACGCGTACTGTGAAGTCCATTCTTTTGTGTATATGGCTTGTCGTAAGCTTTGAGAAGCCGCCGCACACTCCTGACTAGTAGCCTTTTATTTTTGCCTGGGGACGTCTGTTCTTCGATGCTCAACGGCATTCGCGTCGAAATCCTTCAACTGACAACTACAAAAGTCGTTCTTGCCTTTGTGTGTTGTCTCGACACCACAACTTCCAGAGCTTCTTTTTTCAACATTTGTGTCTTCAAGACGCAACAAATGCCCCAAGAATGTCATTGTCGTTGACATTGCCGTAGGCTCGTAATGGAATTCGGCGCCGTCACCAGGAAAGTCTACGGCAGCGCGACTTTGATGAAAAGTGACAGTAAGGCGCTCTGTTGTTCTCGGCTTATATTCGGCACGCCTTTCTTCGCCCAATTTGCCAACTGAGTAGTTTTCCCGACTTGGCCATGAATCGCTGAGAGTGACGCCAAAGCCTCGAATAAACTGTCATTTAATGGTTTTTGTCTTTTTCTCGCCACTTATCACTGTACACAGTGACATGGTTTTTAATAAAGCGTACTTTCAAGTGTAATAGGTTGTTCATATTCACACAAAATGTCCTTTGGGGTGGCTTTTATGAAATCTGAGAACGAGCTTATTGTGTGCGCTTTTGGCCTACGGTAATGGAACAAGCAGAATTTGGTTAAACAAAAGGTGGTTTGTAAAAACTAATTAGGAAAAAATCAGCTGCACACTCGGGGTGAAAAGTAAAGTACTTATGGCCCCATTTATGGCTAGAAGGCCGGCTCATAGATGTTTTGATATATTTTTTTCAATTGCCCTGCGCAGTCCTTTTTTGTTTCGGCCATTATGCGGTTTTTTCGCTGTCTGCACTCTGTAACTGGTACGTTCATATCGATAGCAGCTTGCCAACGTCAGAAATTACTTTTCAATTATAGCTGTTGGCCCTGTACTTTTTGATCGAGTAGACGGCTTTTAACTAAAGTTCGCACAGCTGGGTTTTGGCGCATTGGCACCATCTTACCGCTACCTATTCAGTCGACACGGGAAGTCAGATGATGGCTAAGATGTGCCTGGTTCCGAGGTTGCGTTGCCCGAGTCGGCGAGATCCTCTATTTGAGTGGCCTCTAATTTGATGCGCCCATTGCTTTTCATTGAACGCCCTTTATTCGCGCACCCTTTGACCTTTTGTTGCCGCGCAATCTAATGAACGTAATAAGCCATTGTTCGTGCCATCTCCGCTCGGTTTCTTTCTCGTGGTGCGTCATCCAGCCGGTTGTACCTACATCCGATATCTGGTAATTAATATTTTCTTTCTTTTGCTTTGATTCGCATTGTGAACGTCGAAAAAGCTAAGGCTATCAAGATTAAACGGACGAAAGAAAAGAACTTCAAAAGCTTTGTATTATCGGCCCACTCTTGATTGTCGTTGCCAATGTCACTCACAGCTATGATGGTCTATTACTTAAAAAAGAAGAGTTTTGCCAAATACCGCTGTATTCACTTGTCTGTTCCCCATATGCGCGCTTTATTGATGCAACGCGGCTTTTCCGAGGACGACAAACGGCATAGAGTTCTATTTCAGAATAAACGGCAAGAGCTCCACTGCCCACGAATCCGTCGGCGCTAACATCCCTTGTTCTATCTCTCGTATACTCATTAAAATGTATTTATCTCCACCCCCTTCTTTTGAACGACTGCCTTGTTGCCGGTGTGTCTTCTGTCAATTAGCACCTATCAATTACTTTTAGCTTTGTGATCGAGTATCTCTGTCTGGCTTTGTGTTGCGCGCAGTTTCCTTGTCCATAACATGAATGATCGCCATTTTGGCGCATCTCATGTCACCCGCTTCCAGCTATTCAGCGGCTTCCATTTTAAGCATACTTGATTAGCCGTCGATGCCGACCACTCATTGGTGCCATCGACCATGCAAGCAACGAGTGATGCTACCGTGGTCAAAGTGGGACCACGCAAAAGCTATGTTGCATTGATGTATCGCAGCAATACATGAAAATCATGTTCGACAATGTTAGATTTTTGACGACAGCCGTTCTTTATCTTCGTTCTTTTGACGCCCTTTGTTTCGCATTCTCCACAAAATCAACACATTTTGACGCATGGGGCTTTATTCTCCTGCCGCTTTCGCAATCGGTCTAGGCGATCGTTTTCGGGGAAGATGTTCCGGCTTAGGATGGCTCTGTTCAGATGTTTTGCAAGAGCAAACATATTTGTGTTGAACTTGGTCCGAGACAATTCCGAGTGTCTATGTTCTCGTAGCTCTCGTAGTACCCGCAAACCATGGATTTCCGGAATGACTCCAATTGTCTTCTCGCAAAGAGGTGCGAGCAAAGACAACTATTTGTGTCCTTAGATGGCATGTGCCGCATCAGCACCAAGCTCCGTGACTTCTGTTGCGCAATTCTCGGCAAAAGGCGTCAGTCAATTTGCATACATTTCAAGACTGCACAAAAGACCAGCGTTTCTTTCATTCCTCGACAATTGGTGTATAAGGTGTCCTTGTTTGCTTCGAGATTTATGCCACATTTTGAATGCCCTTGCTAATACACTTGTATTAATGCTTCAGGCAACAGAAAATGTGAAATTAAAAAAGGCATTGGCGCACTTTCTTACAAGCATGTGCAAGTAAGCCTTGACATTACAATTTCCACCTTGAAATTGCCTGAGTACATTTAATTTCGTGTCCTCAATATGGGGGTACGAGTCAGTCCGCAACCCCCCGCGTGAGATAATATTGTTACTTTGACGAGACTGTATTTGTGTTATGTAATAGGAGGGTTCATGCATTGTGCCTAATCTTCTGTCGTTTTTGGTCGTGGTCGATGGATTCTAAGCACGCGAATATCCACAAAAACAACACTATTACGATTGAACGCATTCTTACCAAGCTTCGTTTTGCGAATAATATGCTGAATCTCGGATGGCTTTTCCTATTTTGTCGAGCGCGCATTTCCGGTGTCTAAGCACCTGGAAGGCGCGAATGATGGCACCGACCACTTAGAGCCTCCCAGAACGTTGGGGGAAAATAATTCATAAGCCATCAAGACAGGATACCGTATGTGTTCGATTGCGTGTATCCAGGATGTAAGCCATTCGTCTCTTCTTTTTGGACAACTAACCGGAGCTCTGTCGCGCAAAAGCCTTTTAGGCGTCTTCCAAAGTACCAGGTGCATGACTGTTTGAAGCCTTCATTAACGACACTGCCGTCCTCCCGGGCGTTGTCGCAAGCCAGCTTATTCCGACAAAAGTGCTCCTAGTCCTGCATCTTTTTAGAATGACTAATTTCGTTATGATGTCAATGTCCAGGTTTTTATTAGTTCTCAAATATCTTTGGAAATTTAAACGGTTAATGCGTTTTTTTGCTGATTGTGAGTTCAGGGGGCAAATATCTCACTAAGGTGTGTTCGGACCAATTGTTTTCCTATCACTAGATTGACATAACTGTACACAACAAACACAAGATAAAACTTCTAGTTCACTCGGCGGCCCCCACTTGGTCTTATTTTCCGTTCAGAGGGTACAGTTCACCATGCTTCTCGGGTGTTTGTGCTTACATTTCAATAACAATTGTCTGAAATGTTTAGTTTTACCAGATTTCCCCCTTTCTTCCCGTCTTTCTCGATCGTTTTTCGTGGCGTTCCTATCATTTTAAAGTCATATTTTTGTTGCAGTATGTCCAGCCGCAGAAAGGCAACTCCAATACGTCTACCTAGTCGGAGTCCAGCTTCTTTGTCTTCCTCCAACACGCAAGTTCCTCCTACCGTAACCGCTAACGCGGAAACAACCTCTCTCGAAACACCCGTCGCAGTCGTCACAACGGAAGCTTCAACGTCGCACATTGAAGAAGAAGCCCTGAGGTCATCGACTTCTAAAATGATCGAGCTTGAACAGCACCGAGATTCACCGACTCTAAAGAAAGCGCGTCTTTGTGATGAGGTATGTACTCTGAATCGGGATTACTTTTTACGGGCTTGTTTTTTTCGTTCTTAAGAAAGGAGTGTTATTATCACTTGAAGAGGTCGCCCAGGCCAGCATCACTTGGAGACAAGACTTGTTTTTCGAGAAAAAAATTAACAGAAACACGCGGCAATGATTTTGATATCACAGAAAAGGCCTTTGACCGAGTGATTGCGTGTGTTTTTCTGAAAACCTCTCACTTGTTAAGCGATCTAACCAAAGACGGTCTTTATCTTTGTTCTGTTGTAGTACAACCCCGTCGACGACGCCAATTCACTAACGCGAAACCGCCCCAATTCACCAGACAACGCTGACGCCAGTCCTCCTGGTCCTACAGCATCCGAAAAGAGTACGGCTTCTAGTGGTTCACAACACACAAGGTTAGTCAATTTAAATATGTCCATGTCACGGGCTATCATAAGGCTATCCCATCTCTGTTTGTCTTTTTTCTGTAAACCTACTGTGGCGTGAAGCCGGCCATTCTTTTCACCGTATGCCAGTTGACCCATAACGGCGCATGGTCACGAAACGTTTTGATGGATGATGCCATGCTGAGACAAAGCACTTGAACATGCCGGCTGTTTGACATAACCGGTGTGTGTATAAAATGGGTGCCCTACGGTTTCATCGGCTTTGTTTTATCAGTATTTCCGTCTTTGCAAGGTGGAACGGTCAGTTTGTTATCAACTGACCAGTCCATTATCATATCAAATAATGGCCCAACCCGACAGCTGTCCCAACCAGCATCAATCACAGGAAGAAGGGGGCGAAGAACTGAACTTTTGAATATCGTCCTTGTTCTCCACCTCTAAAAGGCATCTCCCTGACAAATATCTCGTTCCAGTGTAAACAAAACGCGCAAAGCAAAGCTTCACGATCAGTAGTGATAGTCCTGATAAAGAATTGTCTCTCCACACCGTGAAGAATAAGCGATCACTTGTTGTCCTTAAGAGTGCCACTACCTTTAACTGTTAACCCAAGAATCATGTCCTCTGTCCTGTCTGATAAACGCAAGTTCATTCACGTATTTTACTGTAGTCTTGTTTTTCAATTGAGGAACCATGCGCCTTTTTGTAGGAAAATGGTTCTTGTTTTTGGCTTTTTCTACGCAAAATGTCATACTTCATCCCGCCCCTAGGAACACAAATGAGTAGATTTTTGTAGGACACTGTTCCACGGGGTTGTTTAACTTTTTGGATTTGAAAGAAAAGCATGCAAGCGAACAGTGGGATTGTAAAAGTTGCTTTCCGTTAGTCAGAGGGGAAACGTCAGATTGGTCACTTCACTGGCGCTTTTTATCAGAATGAACGTCTGCATCTGCGTTCGGCTTTATCGACAATTGCCCGGCTTTCTTCGCGCTCATTCGAGATAACGGGGATGGCGTGCTTGACCATCAGTATAATAACCTTCTTTGTGTTGCCTAAAGGTCACTCAAAAAGCTGCATTACCTGTACCAGTACGTACATGCGGTCAGCGCCGAATTAACGCTTTTGTTATCGTGCTTGTCCACTCTGTCGAAACGGGAGGTGATAAGAACCATCTTCGCGTTTTTCACAATTAGTGGGGGTCTTGCCCGAAGGTTTGATCCCACGTTTGTGTAAGGGGTGTGCAAAATGACCTCTGGGGGATATGCTAGGTGGTCATCGCCCACACACACTTTCTTCCCGTAAGGCATTGCTCATGCGTCCTCCCCTCCTATTATGATTGTCATTGTATCCTTGTGCGGCCTCAGTTAGCTTGTCTTGCCTTTCGATAGCTTTTCTTCTGTATTATTTCGCCGCGTCTATGGTCGTTGGCTTTTCTCATCCTAATTCACCATCAACGATGTCTAGTTTCAGTACATCGAGCTCGACTGCTCCATCTGACCTTCCCGATATTCTTGCCCAAACCGATAACAGTTGTACCGTACTCATTGACGGACACTCGCTTCGTGAAGTAATTAATTCAGCCAGCAGCCATTCAGGCAAAATTGCCTTGATTTCGAGCGTCATTCAACAGGTTTGTTTCTTTTCAATTTCAGTTTGTAACGCCTGCCAGGCGGGACTGAATTTATTTTTGCTTCTTTTTCAGCTGAATACAATAAAAGACCGTGTTGTAAACGAGGAGGCAGTTGATACAAAAGACATTGAAGACGACGTTGAAAAGTCAGGCTTCTTTGGTGCTAATAGCAGTTCCTCCCAACAATCATCACCTATTCAGGTTCGTTTTTTTCTTTCATTTTTTTCATACGGTGTCCGTGCTGGTAACCAGTGGAAAACACACCATGGCGCCTCCCTTTGTTACCGGCGCGCTATGCCATTGATACTTCCTCTTTTTTCTAATTGTTCTAAAAGGCCAAACTGAATTTGTCCTCTTCGTTTTCAATGGCTATTGTTGAACGACGTCCGCAATCCATTCAGTTTTTGCGTGTTTCTTCATTTGCCGCAGACTCAAATCATCAAATCGGTTGCTTTTTTTCAGAAAATGAATCCAGCTCTTGACGAACTTCTGTTCCGACAGCAAATGCTGATGCAGCAAAACCAGACGCGGTTCCTGGCCATGGCCAACATGCTGGCCCAGTCCAATGCACAGACCACCAGCCCGACCGCCAACAATTTCAACTTTTCCTTTTCGCCTCGTAAGTTTCTTAATAATTAGTATTTGTCTGACATTATGCGTAATCTTGAATTCTTTCAGCTGGCTACGACTTCCTGGCAAATTCAGCATTAAATCCACTTGCAAATCCGTCTTTCTTCGCCCATAATCTTGCCCAACTCACTGCACAGACCCAGAAGGGCATGGTTTCCGGAAGTCCCCAAGTCGATGTTTCGCGGAATTCCATGATGCCGGAGTCACCGTTGAACTTGAGCAGTAAGATTAAGACTGAGAAGTATGTTTTTTCTTTCGAATTTTGAAACAGTTTTACAATATTGATATTTCAGTCTCAATGACATGACCAACAGTAAGAACGCTCTGGTTGTTGCCGCCATGCTGGCCCAAAACATGTCCAATTCGCCGATTAACAATGCTGGCGAAAGTATGTTTTTCTTTGCTTGCTTTTTTGTTTGAGTGGTTTACGACAAATCAATATTGTAGGTATCGATGAAGCGTCCGCAACATCGCAGAACTCACCCAATTCCTCGGGCAACTCTACCCCTCACCATCCCATGAGTGAGACGCCAGCGGCGGTCGCGCAACCCGCTAGGATCTCAGCGCCCAAGTCGCCCAACCACATCAAGCGCCCAATGAATGCGTTTATGGTCTGGGCCCGCGATGAACGGCGAAAGATCCTCAAGGCATGCCCCGACATGCACAACTCCAACATTTCCAAAATTCTTGGTATGTTTTTTTTCCTTTTTTGCGCAAAAGGCTTTTTGTTATTTCATTTTTTGTAAATAATACAATTTCAGGTTCAAAATGGAAAGAAATGAGCTTCACCGACAAACAACCCTACTACGAAGAACAGTCGAGACTTTCGAAGCTGCACATGGAGAAACACCCTGACTACCGTTATAGGTACGGTACAAATTTTTGTACTTAACTTTGTTTTTTAACATAGTTATAACGCTTATCATTTTAGACCACGCCCAAAACGGACTTGCATGGTCGACGGTAAGAAGGTCCGCATCAACGAGTACAAAAACATCATGAAGAGCAAGCCCGGCACAACTCCCAATGGCACCGCCAACAACAACAACCCAGGTACGGTAAACAAGAATGCCTGGGGCCCCCAGATGTCGCCCGATGCCCAGCCATCTGCGAGCAGCCCGGGAGCGTCATCCAGCTCATCGGTATCCGCCGGAATCGACCTGCTGACGAACTCGTCACTGTTGGTCGACCTTGCCAATCACCACCATCAGCAATACCAACGAAACTCACAACTTCTGCATAGTGAATAAATTTATTAAGTTTGAAATAATCACCCGACGAAAGCACGATATAGTCATTATGGTATATTTTTCGCTGACTAACATTGTGCGCGACGAATAACTTTCCCCTTTTTCTCGGTCTTGTTTGTATTTTTACTGTATGCTATGTGTTTTGTATACTCTGTAACTCTATAATACATAAACTTTTTTTCTTGTCATCATTCCCGATAACCTCAACGCAAATCTTTTGCGTCAAGTCTTCCCTTCAGTCACGTTTCCTGTTGTGGATTTAACATTGCTCAAAGCCGGTGGCTGGCGTGCTTGGCATTAAAGACGACCGATTACTCCTTTAGTCATTTTTCTATCGATTCGAAACCTTTTTTAAACTTCTTTGAAAAAATTTAACTCCGGCATTCTTCAAAAACTTGCTAACCCAAGTTTGCTTCTTGTCAGTGTCGCAAAAAAGATTCTCGCGCGACGTTGACGGGGTTTCTGCCATCCCCATTTCGTGCACATTTTATGGTATAAGGCAGTACCTTCAAACCAGATCAGTATTTAAACCATATCACTACGATTTCTACACTGTATCTTACAATTTACAGGATTGTCTCTTGCTAAAAACACTTCCCACATAAATTTGCCACTTTTCTTTCTTCTCTTTCTAGCCACACATGACCGTACCCCTGTCTGTTTGTACATTGGCTAGTCTGCATTTTCTGTCAAATATATTCTCGATTGTATGTTACGATTTCCACTTATGCTTCGAACGGTTTTACATCTATTCATCAAGTATTGTATTTTTTGTTGTCGATATAAAAACAACAATGGTAAAATTTGTAGCACACGCAAATCAGTCAAGTTTGGTTTTCTATATGTCCACGACTTATTTTCACCCTGTTTATTCAGCATTTACAGTATTTCCAACTTAATTTTACAGTATGCCTTTATTATGTTTTTGTATAGATTTTCTTTGACAAATGTTAATAATGTTGGCGGTATAACTTTTATAAAATGAAAAAAAGTTGCACTTGAGTGTAATGAAGGGAAAGAGTCATGGCAGCATTAATGTTCTATGGGCGGGTTTGTCATGATGTGTGAAAAACACTTGAAACACGGAACGCGGGAATAAAGGTCTGGCGATGCAAACGCAAAATCGTAAAGTGGTTCGAGGTGCCATAAGTCAGGGTGTTACCGACTAATAAGGCTATTGTGGCATTATGAATGATGTGTATTAACAGGAACATTACCATAGAGCGTTCTACCTTTTGCAATGGATGTATGAATCATTCAATCAAGCGTCACATGTCCTTTTCTAATACATAATCTTTGAAAATTGCTAAACGGCAATAGTTAACAGGGCGAACGAACAATTTTCCGCACAAAAAACGTTACTAAAACCCTCCAGCTTTTCCGAAAGTTTTTCTTTAAAGTAAGTTAAAATGTATTTTATGAAACAGAAAACCTCAAATATCAACCATGACTTTGTTTATTATTGAAAAAAAGTCTTGCATGTTTACAAGTATTTGACGACTAGAAAATGTATACAGGCATAGCAAAATAAGCAGGAAAACAAAATGCAATAAGCATAAGACAAGTTGGAGTTGGACGAGATCTGAGAAACAGGTCACACGGTGCTTTGGAAGCAATCATTTTGTTATTACATTCAAAAAAGGCTATGGGGATTCTGCGATTTTGGATTCTACGACCTCCGGCGGAGTGCGGTCATTACTGCCTAGGGCAACTGGTCCGCACGATGTCGTAGCAGTAAGGGGCTTATGTGCGGCTAGACCTCGCTTTGCGGCTCCGCTCGGCATGGACCTGGTTAGCTTGTTGTTTTTGTCTGGCATTCGACCAGTAAGTACCATACGGGCGCGCTTGGCACTTTCCATCCGTGCTCGAATGGATCTGTTATCGGTGGTTTCGCTAAGATAGCGGTTGAATTCATTTGGAATTTCATCGTATTCTTTTGACGAATAACCTGAAATTGTTTTTATATAATTTTTAAGCACTTGGCAACAACTCACCTGGGATTTTAGTAATGATCCCCTTATGAAAGTACCACATGGCATAACGAATCTCGACTAATCGACTGGCATAGATAAATCCATCAGCCAAAAGTTTCAAAACATTGACAAGTTGTGAAATCACTGATACGTAAAATGCATTGATAGGCTGTAGGCGAATGAGGCATCCTTTACAGAACAAAACGTATTGCATGAGCGTTGGCAGCCATCCAATAACGGCCGATCCCGCGAGTAACATGATAGTGACCAAAAGTCGACGACTTGAAGCACGTTTGTTTTGAACACTGTGGGTACTGGTTAAAACTGGATCTTTGGATACGTTTTGCATGTGAAGTAAAATATGTAAATAGAGAAACGAGATGATCAATACGAAAACAATGAACGGAGCAACAATAGTGACGCGGACGCTCAAAAGTTCTGAAAAGTGCTTGATTTTTGCTGTCACTTCCTTATGTACTTAAAATATGACAGACTTGACATCAATGTTAAACAAAAACATATTTCATAAAATTTTTTTACCCTATATTTGCGTTTTTGGCTTTTTCAATTTAAAAAAAGTAAAATATTTGTATTCAAAATAATAGCATTGCTCACATGTGTCTGACATATGAGGTCACGTCAGTTTTTATTTTAATATATATAATTGTACTGCTTTTTAGCAAAAGATTTTGGAAGTAGTTTTCGTTGCTTCAATAAGCGCAAGTTTAAATAAAGCAAAGTAAAAAACAGCTCGACAATTCGAAAATTAAGGCTACATTGATAGATAGAAAAACTCACGGAAAATCTGTCCTCCTTCACATCCATTTTTAGAAAAGAAAGCAAATGCCTTTTCAGCTCTGAAGCCTCCCGGAACAATTGAAAACAATGCAAGAAATGCTGTGATAGGCACGATGTAGGCAAGGGCAATGGCTGTTCGTACTGTACTTGATGTAATCGCATGACGACGTAGAGGGTAGACAATCCCGATGTAGTGATTCAACGCCAACGCGAGTAAATTAAAGACTGACGCGAAGAATGTGGCAATCTTGAGGACCTGGAGGGAGAGGCAAACTCAGAATGTTGGATTAGGTTAGGTTTAATGATGCTGACTAACCTCAATTAAAAGTGTAAAGCAATTAGAGATGACTGATTTTTCTTGTAAAAGGGTTGGCAAAATTATATTGACCAAGTTACTGAGAATGTAAAATAAGGCACAGGCAGCATCTGACGCTGTTAGGCTGACACAAAGTCGTAGATTAACGCCGATCGGCCTTCGAAGATACCGAGAACACTAAAAGTGGTTGTTTAACAGCGATAAACCGGTCCGATACTCACATTTAAAACATATAAATTGACGACAAGGGCAATAACTGCAACCGTAGAAACGATCATACTCGCTTCGAAGATCGGGTAATACGTCATCGTGGCAGGTGTTGTTGTATTTACGATGGCGTTGACCAAATACTTATTCTTCTCGGTTTTCATTATTGAAAATTGTGCAGTCTGGACCAGTCAGGTTATGTTTGTAAGAAACTGGCGAATGGCAGTGTCTCACAATATCCCGCCTTTTACCCTCTTCGTGTCCTTCCTGACTTGGTCTAAAATCATAGGGCGGAGAGTAAGTACATCCACAAAAACCTTAAAAAAGAAACCACGATAGGATGAAGCCTCCTCGCGACCGGCTTCTTGCAACCTCTAATGGTAAGTGCAAATTTACAACCTCAGCTCATTGGCATTGCCCTCTATAGGAATGTTCCAAACCTATTTTGAGTAAGATACAAAATCAAAGCCAATTTTCACATTTACTTGCATTAATGTGTGAAAATACATTTCATTCGATACGCAAAAAGCTTTCAGACAGGCTAATAGGTCCTTTATTTCAACCCAAACAGAGCAAATTCAAATCAAATGTGCGTTGCACCCATTAAAGGGACACAGTTCTGACAAATTGATAAATTCGGCATTTAATAATGGCTTGAAACCGCGCTTTTCTAGGAAACAAAATTCAAAACACGATTTCTTATTCGACACTTTTACGCGTGAAGGATACAAAGCGTGTAATACAAGATAAATGTGGCATTGGTTTGTGTTTAAATGCCATTCATTGAGAGGAACATTCTTACAAAATTCAAATTTGACAAATGACAACTCGGATGAACATTTAAAAGAAGAAGGTGGCTAAACCGAACGAACGATTTAAACCGATCAAAGCAAGCAAAAACAATTATTTGAAAAAACGGAACTGCTGTTTTTTGTTTAGCATGCTAATCCTTCCAGAAATACGTGAAAAACAACGTCCGCCACCACTGAGGGAAATGCTTTATGACTTTCTTTTAAACGAGGACACTTTGGACTAATATATTTGTTAGGAAATGGTCATGATAAGGGGTTTATCAAAAAAGGCTAACAAGAGAGGCATTATTAATTTTTTGCGATATGATGCGACGTTGATTGCACATTAAAAACCATTTAAATGAAAGATGGTGATTACACGTTTCACACATGGCGGAATACTTAACAAACGTGTCTAACTTCTAGTATACTAGCTAGATGTAATGCTATGATAAAACAGGTGGCTCAGACACTTGTCCTAAACACCAGACTTATGTTCATGCGACAAACTCAATCCAACAATGTAAGAACAAAAGCATATATTTCAGGACTTCTATCTATCACCCATATCTACTAGCGAAAACAAGCTGAAGCAATGCAATTTTATAAATACGCAAAAGCTCAAAAATATTTTTAAAATATCCGAAAACAATTTGTTTCATAGAATGAAACCAGACAGTCGAAAAGCATCAAATTGTCCAGTTTTGAAAAACATTTCAGTTGAAAACTGCTCTATCGCGAAGGTTGAGACTATCTTTACAGATTAATCTTTTTAATTTGTATTTCCTGAAAGTTACAAGGAATTCCACATCAGACACAATTTGTCTGTTTGCATACTACATTGTAGGACGTCATTTTATTTTTGTGATGCCGGAAGAGTAAACTTGGTTTTAGTAGCTAGCTTCACATGGACAACAAACAAGAAAGAGAGATTGGCGAAGTAAACTATTTTTGTTGTATGACGCGCATAAAAACCCTCGGGAACAAAGTGTTTAGCTTTCAGAAAGAATCTCTACGAATAAGACTGGTGCATATGTGTTAACAAAGCTGTATATGGAGAGTAATTAGGCAAGTTACTAAGATATTTGAAATGTGGTTGTGGTAACTGGGGCGTGTGATCTTATTTAACACCCCTTTCATACCAGACATCGTTTTGCGAATTTACTACTTTTGAAAACCAACCATTTTACACCTCAAACAAACCAAAACACGGCTAAAGTACTAAGAAGGTTAAGAAGGATTAATTACGACAAAGCAGAACGCACCCAAAAAGAAACATGGCATTGTCTTGCAAGCCTTTGGCCTTTTTAAGAATTGGTTTTTGCGTTTTCCATAAGTACGTAACAACTAATGTAAGAAACCCAACATGATCTTTCAATGTTTAACATTATCCATAAACTTAACATATCCCGACTAAAGCTGTTCATAAAGGTTGTGCACAACCAATCCTAACCGGCTGTGACACTAAACTTTGTCCATGAGAATGAATAGGTTTGTTTGATGATCTATGAAGCCTATGAAAAATATAAATAGATTACATTTCAAATTTGATAGGCATATTTACATTTAAATAGTAACATACTAGACACGCATGTCAAAATAACTGACAAGCAGATTGCTACTCTCTTCTTTTCAATTTATGCTTCTTTTGAGAGTTCAAAACAAGCTTATTAAATATGCAAACTCAAAAAATTACGTTATGATTCAGGCGGTAATGAAGTTAAACACAATCAAACTGTTGTAGCGGTTTGTCGAAAACAAACTTGGGTTC
>KB455127.1:781660-803088 GCA_000341325.1 Panagrellus redivivus
GGTAATGAAGTTAAACACAATCAAACTGTTGTAGCGGTTTGTCGAAAACAAACTTGGGTTCGGGCATAAATTGGACATTTAAAAACACCATAAAAGTGCTTACTGACAACAAAATGGTAAAAGTTTTACTGAAAGCGTACTGGAAGCCATCAGCAATAAGGAAAGCAAATATTTTATCATTTAAAAGTCGTTAGTTCTCGTCGGGTGGCCTTGTTAGTGCTAATTTTGTGGAGATATATTTGGGGGTACGTACATAAACATGTTCGATAATATTGAGACGCGGCTATAAACTGTAAACATGAAAATTATGTAAAATTATGATTCATAAGGATGGTTTTAAATAAAATTCGTTAAATATAAAAAATACTATGATTCATACGCATGTTTTTTAACCTTAGTGATCTCATTTTTTCGAGTTGAACAATTAATTACTAAACTCAATTAATCACTAAACTCTCAAAAGTACCTGGGAAAATAGTTATTCGGTCATTATGTGCTTTCATTTAAAAGATTAATGGAAATTATTTGCTCATAAAATGGTTTACAAAAAACAAATCGTGGGAAAGGACCTATTCGTCCTTTCGAAGTTCGCACGCCAAACAGTATAAGTAAACATAAGCCCTTGTACATATATAACTAAATTTCAGCTAATTTGAACAACGCTCTTATGAGACTTCTCTGCCCTAAGGAAGAAATTACCCTTTCCGCAATGTAAAGGATATCAAAAAAACTGATTAGTAGTGCGACAACAATTCTCTGTATACATTCAGTTAACGCTGACGTTACATTTTGTCCGAAATGTCATAAGCGGTTTATGCTGATTACATATAATGTTAAAACATAGTTTAAAGAATTTTATATCAGAATCCTGTAAGTGCGACTAATCTGCAGAACAGAATTTTTTATGTCACGTAGCTTACATAGGGTATGCCACGCTGTTTGTAACAGTCGTGAAATGAATTCATTTCCGCAAAGTTACGTCAAATTAACGCGAAAAATGCTCGAAAACCAAAACATTTTTTGTCTAGGTTTATTTTATTGTGATTCACACGTTCTTATGTTGTGCTTGACGTGTCTTTGGTCTTAATTTTAATATTTTCAAGTCCGAGACTGTGAGTCATACGATAATAAAGACATTCTATGATATTTCAAAAGTTTATCAAGCATAAATTTATTATTATTTCAAAACGTAAACATGGCTGTTTAATTGCGACAACCGATTTGTATAAATGTGAAAGTCAAACTGGGGTAAAGGTCATTTTTGGCTGCAAGAGTGACATATGGGACACATAACATAAATCACCGAAAGTAGAACATTGGGGCAAATGGCAGAAAAAGAGATTGACAACTTCGTATTGCATTTTTGTGGTGTGAAAGTATATAAGTTTACAATCGAAATCATTGGGATCAGAAAGACAAGAGTTTGTGGCGAGCTACAAGGCGAATTGAAAAGGATAAAATTATTCTAGTCATAGTCGAGCCAACTATTATTTTTCTTAAGGGATTGCTTGAGGTCGTCCGCCCAGTCAGCGTCAACGCCCCGAATTTTAGCTTTAAAATGAAATAGATTCGTAAGTGACCCCGACTGGGTTAACTGCCTAGCGAAATCAGGGCGGGCACTTAAGAAGCCAACTGCCGTCAGCTTGTGAATGTCCCCAAAACTTTGACTACGTCGATCACTAAAACTCATAGATGAGTTGCTGCGGGAAATGTTCCAATCGAGGGGTATGGTGTCTAAATCACCGTCACGCAATGGGCTTGCATCCCAGGGAGGTTGATTACGAATGCAGCCATCATGTACGTGGTCACCACCACCATGATGAGCACTTGGTCGCGTGTATTCATAAACTGGTTTGGGGGTTTCAAGTTTCGGCACGGCATAGTCGAAGCCCGCAGCTTTTCGGGAAGCAATTTTACGAGCTATGGTTGATTTTGCTGGCTTTGAGGATTGTGTGTCGAGATTGTTGGTGTCGAGATCGATTTCGGGTTTGACGGTAGTAGTATTGTCGAGATTGTCAAGATCGACGTCAATTGGAGGTAAATTCATGGACAACTTTGAGCCATCTTCAGATTTTGTAGATATCTGTCGTCGGTACAACTCATTCCGCGTGTGTAGTCTTTCAGTGTTCGGTGCTGACTGACTAGACGAAGTTGGTTTCAATCTAGGTAGCCTCGACGTAAATCCAGCTTCACGCAAATCTTCAATACTTTTCGCCGGTATCATATACGGCCCAGGCAAATCCAGATCCAAGTCTGCTAGCATAAAATCAGGTTCATCGCAACGGCAAAACACACTCGACTTTGCTGCTTTCTCAGGGTCAACGAGCACCGGCAATCTGGAAGTCGACCTTTCACTTGTTGTTTTACTTGGTGGCGTAATCTTTGTTCCCTCTCTAGTCGTATTTGGCGCTGATGCCGAAACAGAAGTCGCGTTAGTGTCAAGCGGCGGTAGCTTTGTCGGGGGCTGTTTTTTCGTCACTCTTCTCGGTGTAGTCGGTGTTGATCCTATTTTTGGCAAAGTTTTAATAGGCATCGGTGATCGGCTAGTTGGAGGATTAGAAGTCGAAGTCTTTTTAGCCTTTACTGATGATGTACTTGTTTGTCTTGGAATTGGCGGCAATCTTGGTACACTTCCGGTGCGATGTTTTGTCCCAGGAAGCGGTTTATCCGGAGCGGCTTTCTTCTCGGCAGGTGCTCCACTTATCTTTCGTCGTTTCGTCAACGCTTCATCTTGATGTGATGTCTTTCTCGTGGTTGTAGTCAGGCGGGAAAGTGGTTCCGTTCTCGGCGTCTTTGATTTTTGCCGTTCTGTCACAGGTGTTTTTGCCTTTGCACTGGTTGCCATACGTCCGTTCTTAGACATATCAGCAGCTATGCCACGTTCATGTTCTCCACTTAAAGAACGACTTGTTTTGGGCTGCTTTGTCTTACCGACACTTTTCGCCGAAGACGGATGTGTACTCGGAGCAGTTTTGTCATCTTTCGAGGACAGTGGGGGCAAAGGTGGCAGTTGACTGAGTGCCACGGCCACTTTATCAAGGTTTGCAGCAATTTCCTTATTATCCTCGATGGTAGGGGTTGGCAAAATGGTGCGACTTTTCTGGGATGTTCCACTTGGGGGTCGAGGTTCTTTAGCAATGGACGGTTCGGATATTGGCTGACTCGAGGGTTCAGCTTCAACAGCAACATCGGGTTCACCATCTCTCGGAGTCCCAGGTGTAGCTATTGTAGAAGTTTGCAGTCGGTCATTCCCAGCTTGCACTTCAACTGCCCCAGCTGATGTAGCCGATGACGGGTTGTGCTCGTAATGGGGCCCAATAACGTTCTTCAACGCATCTGTTACCGCAATTTCTGCCGCTTTGATAATATCGGGTGTTGACGGCACAAAACCTTCAGAACTGCGGCTGGTCTCAAGTTCGGGCTCGATAGCTTTAATGATTTCAGTGGCTGTTGCTTCGGCAATTGCCTGAACCTGCTGTTCCGGGATTGACCCCGTCACTCCGAGCATTTCTGCCAACTTTGCGGCTTGATCAGATACTTTCGACTTGTTGCTTGTATTTGACGTCCGTGAACCTCGGCGTTCAAGTGGTTTTTTGCCATCGGGCGGGGTGATGGTATTCGTTGTAGTGAAAGATACTGTAGGCAACGGTGGAAGCGCTGCCGCATGACTGTCCACAATGCCAACATTTGGGACATTCAACATAGTCGTCCGCTGCTTCTTCACTTCATCTTCGCGCTTTTTGTGCATCAACATCTCAAGTGAGTGACTGCTACTCCTCCGTCCTGCAAAGATAAATGTGTCTCATGCATGTTTTGTAAATGAATGACATGTGCTTACGTTTTGCTGAGTTAAATCGGGTATACTGGTTTCCGAGTATTTTGTACGACTCCCAAATAGTTGGTGTTGAACTTCTCGAATCGGAAGTTGCTTTGCGAACCGGGGGTGCATCGGGCGTTGACTTTCTCGACACTGCTGCGGGGGTCTGAAAGGCACGCGACTGTGTTGTAACTTTCTTAATTTAGAATCAAATCATATTTACTTTGTCAATGACCACAAATGATTCGTGCGAGGGCGCCACAGAAGCAACTTCAGCTTTGACATCATCTTCGTCTTCGTTCTCGTCATTCTCAATGATACAGTACTCATCAGCTGGTAGAAACTTGTTGACAGGCGTTGACCTTGGTGCGGTTATAGCGGAAGTTGGAGTAGGAAAGGCGACACTAGTCGAACCGCGATTCTCATGTTGAGTTTGATTAACGTCATTGACCGGAACGCCGAGTTCAACGTTTCCTTTCTGCACGGATGTAGACGTGGTTTCACCACCCTTCTTCTGAAACAAGAGTTGTTAATTGATGATCTGTCGAACCGGATGTCAGAAGAACCCACTTTAACTTTGGTCTTTCGAAATATGTTAATGTCATGGCGTTTGCAGTATTTGTAAGCAAAATATGACACTACAAGGCACATTGTCAGAAGGAATAACAGCAACAAAATCCAAAAGAGCACGCAGACTCCGAGAAATTTGGTACACCTAAAACGCAGTTAAGAGATCAACAGATGATAAGTTCAAACACCACTGACTGATTTGCAATGACAGTTCCATCACAATGTCGACCAGATCCATCTACAGTATCTGTGGTACCCGGAAGACACATGCACTTATAACGAAGCCCCTGCGGCACGCACTCAGCTTTTTCGTCGCAGTCGTTAATCGAAAATTCATAGCATCCGGAATCTTTGAGTTCTGAAACTACTTTCTTTGAAAAAGTTTTCAAAAGTGATAACAAACCGCTCAGTTTGATGTCTATTTCGGCCAAATCATTGTTCATAGCATAAGTGTCGATCAAATCCGTAAACTCACAGCCATCGCAGACTGTATTCAAAATTACGAGGTCACCAGCTTTTCTCACGCAAATCGGATAATTAAAAGTTGACGCCAGCTACAAAAACAACCAAAATCTTTTATTATTTCGATAATAGCCTTCTGTTTACATACCTTCCAAGCCAAAATTTGAGCTTCGTTGTTGACGTTTTTCACGTTGGTACCACAAAGACGCATTAGTCGCGCTCTGAATGTAGAAATTTCTGCTTTCACGCATTTACCTTGTAAATTTCGCATTTGACCAGACGGACAATCACACATTGGAGTTGGAGCAAGTTCAGATGCCATTTGTTTAAACTTTTCGGTGCAATTTAGCAGTGGATCGGGGGCTGTCGTTGTTAGCCTTTCATCGATGCCGTAGGGAAATAAGTTTGGATCGGATACTGATAGTTCTGTCATGTGGCTTGATTCTACTGATGTTTCTTCTGTTGGCTCAACTTCAGGGTGCTGTGTCGATGTGGTTATTAGAAAGTCTGATGTCGTTGTACTGTATGTTGATGTTACTTGAGTTGTTTTGATTGTCAATGGAAAACTTGATGGAGTAGCGATGGGGATCACATGTGGAAGAAAAACTTCGTTGCTTGAAGTTCCCAGACTGGTTGATGGGTGTACTGTGGAGGTTTCAGGTTTCTGAGAAGATTCAGTGGTGATTTCAAAGAAGGAGTCTTCTCCAGATGCGGATGGCTTTGTAAGTAGCGGAATTATCGGTGTAACAGGTGTAATTGGTGTCAATACTGGCATCGGTGTTTGTTGTTCCACAACTATCCAGTCTCCATTATTACCTTCATAACCACCACCACTACTTCCGGCTGTTTTGCCCTGTTCCGCATTATGATCAATTGGCCTCACCGTCGGTGGAATCGGTGCAGGATGAACTTCACCCCCACCCGACCAATGCGTGTTGACAACTCGATACGGACTCCATGTAACCTTCTCCGGATCTCTTGTTGCAATTTCAGAAAAAGGTCCCTCTCCGTTCGCATTATTGTCAACTTGCACCCAAGTACTGAAAAAAAGAAAAGTTTATCATGATTTGAGTGTTCTATTTATAAGCTAATGATTAATCGCTTACGAATCGTCAGTACCACCACCAGTTTCTTGAACTGCTGGTTTTCCGCTACTATTGTCTATGAATGGGGATGCTGGACGATGTGGTTCATTGATCGGCGTGATCGGAGTGACTTCCTCCGGTTGAAAAACACCGCCCTTGCCTTTCTCAACACCAATTTTCCCAAAGATAGGTCCGGACAGCCCGGGATAAATGCTCGGAAGAATAGGTGTTGCAGAGCTTTGCAGAGTGTTTGCATTTCCGATGCTTTGCGTAGAAACACTTACAGAAGGAGGTTCAGATTTGATAGGCAGTAATTCACCACTGGGTATGGTAATTGGATATATGATCGGTGGCAATGTTGGAAAGATTTCAAAAGGCGGAAGAGTTGGCGGTTTCTTTGACCCGAAAATGTCGTTAATAAGTTTTGGCGTTTGCCATGGGGGCACTAATGTCGGAATACCAAGTATATTCGGCAAATTTGGACCAGGTCCGAGGGGGATCTGATATGGATTGAAGGGAGTCGGGGCAGGAGAAGCTGCAGGGTAAAATGGATTGCGAGTGAGCGGCAGTTGATTAGTTTCCGGTGCTGGGACTTCAATGAAGCCATCGGAGTGGGGGCTGTTTTCGGGGTAAAGACACGATGTGAGAAGCTTGGTGTACCCGGGGTCTGGAAAAAGCCATTTAGAAGAATAATATTACGCTTTTCATACCTTCATCACTGCCATCGAAGCAGTCCTTATGGCCGTCATTAAGCCATTTGCGCAGAACGCATTCCCCATAGCCTTTGCACGGTAATGCATCGTCAAATTGACAGAGTTTGGTCTCTAAAATTGAACTTTACACTTTCCAAAGACCGATTTTTATCATTCATACTTATCAAACTACAGTATGACGGCAGTGTCGTCGAATTGTCACAGTGCGGATTCAAAATGCATTCCCCAAAGTGCGCAAGTTCTACACAATGCAACCCGCACTTGATTTGACCAGGAAAACAGTCTAAACTTATAATTATTGATTTTTCATCCAGAACTTTAGATTTCAATGCTCACATTCATCACTTCCGTCAAGACAATCCGTATGTCCATCCCGAAACTTGCTCAAAGGTATGCATTCATCACCGAGTGCACAATCAAACTCGCCATACCCACATCGATCAGACAGCCGCTCACTTACAGCTGTAAGAACAATTATTAATTTTTACTGTAGTTTTTTTAAACGATATAATCGTCAGCAAACCTTCATAAGATAACCATTGAGCAACTGTGCCTGGCACGAAGACTACTAATCCAATAAAAATCCACGTTGTAGTGCAAAGTGCAACGACGTGGCTAGCAGTGGTTGACACCGTTCGAAACATACAGTACTTTGCCGAAGAATCATTCAATACAAATTTTAGTGCAGGGCTCCGAACAACAAAAACATGCCTAAAAAGTACGTACTCGGGGTAAGTTTTTTTAAATTATCCTTGGAGCCATGTGCATAAATAATGGTTGCAAAAAAGAAAAGTAGTATAAATAGTAGGGACAAACAAGTTGCGAAATAATACTCCTGGATGGATACCGTGCCTCGGGCATGAGCAGTATAAAGACGGGGAAAACGAATTCGACGTTAGCCCACGCCGTTTATTCATCCGTAAAAAAACGAAATCAGTAAACCTTTGGAGTTTGGACTTGTTATTTGAGCGCGACTATAGCTTTCTTAGAAATTCGAAAAGGTAAAAAATAAATGAAATTTTTAAAAATTTTTCTAAAACCAGATGGTCGATACCCGAACCGGAAGCACATGACACCCTCATTGGGGGAAGGCATGAGAAATCGCCTACCTTGTAAGGAAGCAAAATGGTTGTGTTGGACTTTTCGGGAGTTTTCGTTTATCCTGACCGCTTCAACAATACTTTTCGGCCATCGTTAAACGAGGTGGACGAAAACTGCTCCAACGGAAAGCGATTTCCGGCTGTCCACTTTTGACCGCTTCCGTCCGCCATACGACGACAAGGTGAAATTGTTCGACGTCGTGCGGTGTAGGCATCTCCCAAAAACGAGGGACTCTGAGGGTTCCAAAAGCGAACATAAATGTGGATTTGTTAAGCGCGAAGGTGTAGTACGTTCAATTGCCTTTCAAGACATGTCCAGTTTGAAGAAAAAAATGAGTGCCACATGAGCAGTTTGGTCGGTTTGGCCATCGTCTGTTACGATTTTCTGCCTCATGTCGACAGATAAAAAGGGAATTGCACCCTACGATGGACAAGTCCTTTTAAGGTCGGACTTTGAATGGCTATCGTAGATTTCAAAACAAGCGTTCCTATAATACTACGAACGCTTGTTATAATAGCTAGAAAAGGGATTCCAATTGCACGAAATACGGAAGCTAAAAGATGCAATAAAAAGCAAAGATAAAGGTCCCTCGGGGTAACAAAACTGTGAAGTCTCGATCCTTGATTCAGGTTTGCGCAGAAATAGCTAACATAACAAACCAGTTAAACCACATTTATGAGGCAGAACGTGCAAACATCGTTTTTGGGTAGCCAAGAAAAACTCGTGTCAAGGCCTCTCGTAACCGATAATGTGTCGTCTTTCAACTTTGATTCAACTTTAGTCGTTGATCGGTTGAATATTGATGTTGCCGCTCGACGTAATAGGTGTTGTTTGCTTCATTTGCTCACATTAAACTGATTGGTCAATTTCCGGAATACCGTAGCGCTCCCAAATGCACGTTTACCTGCGTCTTTTTTCATTCCCGATTCCCAAAGTCATGGTTTCGTTTCGTCGTTCGAGTAAAAACTGGGTATACCTTTATTTCAATCACTTGACATTTGCATTTATTAAAAACAATTGACGAATGCACGTGCTTCAATCATCTCATCGACGAAAGATAAAATAGCAAAAACTAACAGTTACGGAGCGTTGAAAACATTCGTTAAGAAGGATAGTCAAAGTTAAAATATTAAAGCATAAACAGGAAGCAATTATCCCTCATTACAATAACCGTTGTTTCAAAGATTTTTAACCCAGACATATTTTTTTTTCGCGAACACAAAGTAGCATCAGGTACAGAGTACACCCCCTATAAACTGTTTGTCCCCCATTAAAAAAAGTAAAAAAAACTATTACAACAAATCATCAGCTTTACTTTTTATGTGCTATCATAGAGATCGTTGTCATTGTAATTGGCGGAACCAACGGGAGTCTTGCTAAGGATTTCGCGAAGAGAAGGCCGGCTGGGACGAACGTTGAAAGCGGCACCGTTTTCATCGAAGACGAGGTATGATGGTTTTGAGTAACTGCGAGGCCAAATCAATTCGCCGCCTACCGATCCGACCGGACGGATAAACTGTGCCGCGAAGGTATCCTGGGCGCCACGCTCGCGTTCGAGAAGACGTTTGTAGACGTCTTCAACCGTAATGGCATGTATCGCTGAAATCGGTTTGGTTCGTGATTGATAGCCATTAAAAGTCTTCTTTGATTCAGGAAAGAAATAATAAGATAAGTTTTCACACATATGAACCAACGTTGAAACTGGTTTTTAAAGTGTCACCTGGCCTCAAAGCGCAAATGTTCGAAAAACTATAACGCGTAAAATCAACTTTTTTGGTGATAGATATAATAATTTTCACTTATCGATGTATATTACAACACTTTATTTTACTACTTACCAATAATGACCGACAAAGAGATGACTGTGAAGAAGGAGCTTTTGAACATATTCACACAAGTTGAATCCGACGATACGATCCCTCCAATTCCGCTGACTGGGTGCTCTAAAATACGGAAATTGAGATTTCAAAACATTGACTTTAGCACGCGCGCAAGACCAGAAGTCCCGAGTTTAAATGTGCACGTGAAGCTCCAGCATATAACCGTTAAAGGTTCTGTGTAACTTAGTCATGATTGTGGGTGTAGGAAGAAACGGGCAAAAAGGAACAATAACACTAAACCCACGTCGCATCAGTCATTTGCGCAGCTCGACTGTCGGTGCGAAGTCACGGCCGCAGGAGTGATAGCTCTTGATGACGTACTGGTTTTCGTACCGCAAAAGGCACCTCCTTCGTATGCATGTGTGCCCCCAGAGGAGGAGACGATATCTGTGCGTCCTTCAGAAGGCGTTAAACAAAAAAGTTACGAAGCTACACCCCTATGGTTATTGGTCATTTGGGCACGTTTACCTCAAGATTATGCTTTAATCAAAACTTTGGTCTATCTGTCAAGTGCATGGGTACATTATGAGGCCAAACTTGAAGCATGTATGCCAATTTTCAACAAAATGACATAAAAAAACAAAATAGAAACCCCACTTCCCGCAACCCACCGATGAACATCATTATCACATCGCCATTAAAACCTTTAACCTAATAAAAAAGAAAATTATCGCCTCACAAATCAGCTGAAGTTAAAAAAACAAACTTGAAAGGTTGTTTGTACTCTGAGAATACCAAAAATGGAATCAACCGCACATCGAAGTACGTCTTTATTGCTTCAATAACAGTGAGACTTCGTTACGAAAGAGAAGATTTTACGAGCACTGTTGCGCGTGTGTATTTGATATTACCTCGGACTTTTACCATGGCTAAGTTTTTTCCACATCTTAACGAGACAGTCGAGACACCGCAATGAAGAAAAATGATAGACGAAATGAAATCGAGAAAATGATACTTTTACTGATGCATTTAATTTTTAACTTCAACGTCATCGGATGCGTAAAGTCCAATCTGCGCAACTTTTGAATGGCGCAGTGCTAATTGGTGTCGTTATGCCGTCGTCCTTCGACTGTCGCTCTCAAAATCTCAAGCGGCTTCGAGTTAGTGCTTCCGTCTTGTTTTGCGCCTTGTCTCAGATTGAATATTATTCATAGGACAACCGACATAGTCGTCTTGATGGCGATGCTAAATGTGTCGTGTTCATCGTGCGTAGCCTGCCGGGGTATCATCTCCTTTGCCAATTGCGACATGAATAACTCCGACAATGATCCCTCGCATATTGTCAACATCTCTGCGATTGCACCCATTGTATGTTCTTTAAGTTTTTAACTAACATAGCACAGTTCTAGGCATATCTCCTATAGACAGGAAGTATTTGCGTAATTAAATCATTCCAGGAATACGCCATGCCCTTATACGGCTATGTCATGCCCCTATTCGTGACAATCACAACGATAACAAATTCCTTCATCATCGTAGTGCTTTCCCAAAAACATCTCCGAACTCCAACAAATTTCGTTCTCCTTTCAATGGCCCTGGTCGATCTGCTGACGGGATTGACTTCAGTACCATGGTTCCTCCACTACTACACACTAAAGGGACATTTAATCGACAAATCAAAAGGCATGAACGAGTTCTGGTGTCGAATTCATCCCATTTTGTCGCAGATTCTTCCGACTGTGTGGCATACAGCTGGGATATATTTAACTGTATTCCTCGCCGTTCAAAGATATATTTACGTTTGTGTACCCAATAATGTGCACCGCGTGTGTACGCCCAGAACGACAAAAGTATCAGTATTTTGCATTGTATCGGCACGTAGCATGTCAATGAGCACTAATTGAATTAATCGAATAATTCGAATTTCAGTTTGCATTTTTAACGGAAGTACCCGAGTTCATGGGAAGATACAACATGCGAGTCGAGTTTTTGGACCGTAGTATATGTTTCAAGTATTACTCGGCTTGGGTCCGCGACGTCGTTGGTGTCCATCTTTTCAACTCATTCAATTACTGGTTTCGAGTGCTACTCGTGCACTTCTTGCCATGCGTTTTGCTCATTGTATGTCGAAGTTTTTAACCTTTTTGGCAACAGTGCGATATGCACTGTAATTAACTTCATTTGAAGCTTAAGGACAACCAACTTTTTAAAAGCGCAATTGACGTACAAATACATGATGTAGCTAAAGCAAAGTATGAGAAAAAACGTTTAGATCTTCACTTACAAGCTGTCTCGAACGATAAAAAGATCGGAGTCGCGCAAACGAAGCTGCTTGTCGAATTCTTGTGATTTCAACAGTACACCATCAGCAGCAGAAGCTTCTCAATCACGACGCTATTCCATCGGTGCCAATGCTGGACGATCCCTCTATGCCACCAACCGCATGCTATCAACTATTTGTTTGGTATTTTTATTAATTGAGGCAAGTACAAATTACAAAACAGCGATTATAAGTGCAGTAATTTAGTATTAAGAATGTTTGTTAAAAACAAATGCACGTACAACAATTAAATACTACAAGTTGAAAAGTATCATTTCCGCCGCCCCGCGAAGCCCCCCCAATAAACTACATTTAGGTCTTATGGCGCGTACTGGGTCGAAGTACATCAGAGTGGAAGGGGGAGATGTCCAGGTTCAGATTGATACCGGCTTTTCGAGTGGAACAACAAGCGAGCTGTTGCAACAATGATTGCCGCCCTAGATTAGTAAACAAATAAGGTTTTCGGGTCCATCCCTGGTTCTCAAAAGATAGCCGAATAGACGGCACTCAACCCCGCACGCTCCGGGGAATTGGCATGAGACACGGCGTAGACGGCAGATTTGATTAGAAAAGTTTTGTCCGGATCGTATCTCAATCCCGGAAGAACAATGTGAAGCATCGTAATGACATGTTAATGAAGTGTCTTTGCCATTTAAAGTTCGCTTTTTTTCAGATACCAGCGGGTCTCATTTTCATGATCCATTCTCTGATAACGTTGGGTTTCGTGGTAAGAAGTGCCGATGGAAGCCAGTTTATGATCAACCATTTGTATCATTTTCTCAACGTTCTTTTAATAGTCAGGTCAGTTAAGCTACTTTTAAAACACATGCTAAGCCCATCCCACCTGGGGAGATAATAACTTTAACGACAAAAGTGTATGCTTTAAAAACAAAGGATACGTTTTTTGTAACAGGGGCCTCTCCATCTTTTCAGACTTACTTTAGAAGCCCAATATGTCGTCAGTGTATTTAAAAAAACCTTAAAGGACCAAGCTGCTCTCTAAAAATTGTTATTATAAAACAATATGGAAAGGCTGCCTGTCATTTTGCACTAACATCGGTCAATTTTGGAAAGTTAAGCCAAGGTTGCTGCCGTTTTTGACAGCTTGTCGCGCACACGGATTTGCTTTCGACGGCACTCTTTTTTTGGTCGTAGCGTCTCTTTGCTGCATGGGGCAGGCGTATGGCTACACTAGACTCTCTTATTTTTGTTACAGGAATTTACTTATTGTTCTTACGTCGCCGATGCAATTCGCTATTTACTGTTCGATGAGTGAACAATTTCGGCTTACGGTACGTCAACTATTCTCAACCAAGTTGCTCTTCGTTGCTCAAGCTCAGGCGACCTTCCACGGTGGTAAACGGTATTCCTTGATTCTTGTTGACGTCGAAACATTGGAACATAAACGGAATAGTGTGGCTGTGAATCGGCGATCTTTCGTGAAGCGGAGTAACATTCATAAATCCGAGCGCAGTGTTGCTGAAAAGAGTATTGTGGAGCTAAATCAATCAAGGTAAGTTAATCTTAGTTTCAAACAAAATCACTTTTTATTTGACATTGCACTTTTCATCCGATAATCTATGATTGATTTAACATCCGCGTCACCACTGTCACAGATTTATTTTTAACGTTGCTACCGAACTCGATTTATAGACCTCCGTGTTTCAACGTCCCTAATTGGAGCCTTCTTTTCGTTTTTTACCCCCACGTAATTCATTTTTTGACAGTTAAAAGAATAGTTACAAGCTTTGATCCAGTTAAGGCGCGGCGGAAAGTAGTAAATCTCACATTAGCTGTCGGCCTTCTCTTGTTTTTGATGCTTATATGGTTGTGTTTGTTGTCAGTTTGCATGTGATACCCCCACAACCAGTATAGATGTTCAATTTTATTTTAAGGCTTGGGAAGTAGTTGAGGAGAAAAAGTCAATCGAAATTGTGTAAACCAGGCTGGAAAAAAACGAAACGAAAAGGAAAGCAAACTCCCGGGATGTCTTTGGAAATGATTGAATCTCTTTGAAGAATTTGGCAACCCGAACCCGGGCTCGGTTTTGTAATGACTTGTTGAATTGTGAAAAACGGGAGGCTTTGAGACACACACACCGATTCCCCGTTCCTTAAATGATGCGACTAAGCGAATCTTCAAGTGAGAAACCGTTAAGCTTCCTTCCGCCTTCTGGAGCGATGTTACTAATTTCTACTCCAAAAGTGGCATCCGATGAATAGCGCCCCCTCCTTCTGTGACCTCCATAATAGACGTAATTCAATAAAGGCCAGTTCGCGAGTGATGCTCAGGACAAGACATGATTATTTGTTTTTATAATTTCATTTATCAACGTCTTTAATTGCCATACTATCCATGTCTTGAAATGCTCCCTTTTGGAGGACACCGCCAAAGGGTGCCTCCCAAGACTAACGAGGCGTTTCTTCTTCCGCCCCTTGGTAAAAATACACATACATGCTCAGGGTTAAGGGTATTGCCGCATTGAAGCGGCTTCTGTGCGTTTCATAATCCACATTGAAGTTCCGTGTTGCAGATCGCCGCCGTTGGAGCTGACTAAGCTTTACTCTACGGACTCCGCGGTTCCATCGAGCAGCGTCGCAACAACTCGCACGGTTCCAAAAGTGAACTTTCCCGAATTCTCCTCGGAATAGTTACGCCTGTCAAGCACAGCTTCTCCACCTACACAAAGCTCATTGGTTACCATCCTTCGCCTCCACACTCCCCCATTCATTCCACGTTTGCACTTACAAAGTTGTTTGTTTCATTTCATCATATTTATTACTCCTATATATTGCTGTAAACGACGTGGTTATTCGCAGACACTTATACACGGCGCCTTATCCGACCCAGTATATTCTGTAACCGTTTTGCCATTTTCCTAAAAATTCATCCCACATTGCTGCCATTGCCGAAACAGCTGGGCGCTTGTCTCGGTTTAGGCCCTGAACGCCGAACCAAAAGGCGGGCTCACGCTGTTTTGCCTTTCCTGCGTGCATTTTCCCTCGGTGAGAAGCCATACCGAGTGTGGTGCCGCGAAGCGTGTCTCCGCAGTATCACCATTGCTGCCGACACCACTTGCTTTCAAACTTGGTCATGATCCTACATGTATCACATCGCCTAAGACTGTGACTGTATTAATTGTCATGAATGTCACCGAGGCGGTCACAAACGCCAGCACTGTAGTTCCAATAGTAACCCGAAACTACGCCCTCATCTTAGCCATCATTCCGCTGATGACAATTTTTGGCAATGCCCTTGTCATGTTGGCCGTGTATCGTGAAAGATCACTGCAGACTGTGACCAACTATCTAATAGTGTCACTTGCAGTTTCTGACTTTTTGGTAAGCCATTACTTTGACTTTATGCCCTTTACATTATCTTTAACTTGTATGATACCATTTACCAAATAATTGGTCTCGTAATGACTAGCCAAAACCGTTTTTATGCAAAGTTTTGGAAATAAAAAACCAAAACCGCTGCAGAATTTTTTTTGTGTAGACCGGAAGTAATCACCACTTTCTGAAGTGTAACCCTTTTCGGTTTTTGAAGTGTAGAGTTGTAAAAACAATGGGATTCTTATTGTTTCTCTGAAAATTATTGCGCTAGCCAGACGCAGGCGTACTTAATGTGTTTTTCTAAGCGAACAGAGTACACGGTTATTATGTAATTTACAGGTTGCCATCTGTGTTATGTCCTTCGCTGTATACTTCGAGGTAATGACTTTGTTTGAACCCATATAAACTAATTGGTATCACTATTTTTACAGTATAATGCATTCTCATGGGGTCTCGGGTCAACTCTATGTAACTTATATATCGGCGTCGATGTTGCCTGCTCAACTGCCTCAATTCTGAATCTGCTTGCCATATCTCTTGACCGGTACGTTTAACTATTTATACTTCTTACTTTCTGAACCAGAGTTCGTAGGTTTCAAAAAACAAAATCAAAAAACCCCCAAAAATGACGCGCATTTACATGTGTACAAAAAGCAAGATTCTCAGGGGCGGGAATCACATATGTATATATTTATGACAGTTCATGTGTTTCAATATGCAGAATTGTACTTTTCGTTTAGATTAACTTGCTATTAAAATTTCTGACTACATTTCATATCTTGTTTTTGCATCTTTTTCTGGTACTACGTAAAGCCGTGTGTATTAATATGAACTTTTGTAGCTACATTGCAATTAGCCATCCATTGGCGTACGCACAGTATGGTACACATGGTAAACGTGCTCTGGTATCGGTCACCGTCGTTTGGGGGATTTCCATAGCAGTGGGAATGCCAGTTTTTATGGGTGCAAATCAGATAGATGCTGAAAATGCAACGGTAAGTTGGATTTGATGATGGAATTTATGTTTTTTACATCTGGCATTGCAGAGTTGCGAATTCACAAATGGTTATTTTATCATTATTTCATCCATTTTGTCTTTCTTCGTACCTGCTGTTGCGATGATAGCATTGTACACTGTGATATTTCGACGCCTACGGCAACGGGAACGAGCACGATCGTTACGGCACTTGCATACTCCGCATACTAATAATAAACCGGAAAACGAACGAATAAGCAATGCGCTACTGAGTGGAGCACGGATCGCTCGACAGATGGGACAGCACTTCAAAGACAAGTCAGATCAAATAATGCTTGAAATTAGCTATCAAGTGGGTGATTTACTTAACCTTGAGGGTATCGTTTTCAAAAAAATCGATTTATTTGCAGACGTCATCATATCCAACACTCAGTTCATCCGAAGAAGAATCGAATTCCTCAAATGCCAAATCCTATGTCCCAAGTCGTGAAATCAGCCCACCTAAAGTGCCTAGTACCCGTCTTTCTCTTAACAGCCATGGCTCCGATCCAAAGGCGGAAATACACACACAGGATGGCTCATTGATGAGGTCCTTCGGCGAAGACTTGGAAGACGAATTATTTCCTTTCATCGATTCAAATTGTAGTCGGTCTAATTCACGGACGGAAAATGCATGCAGCTATAAACTGTCGTCTCGATTAAAAGTCATCCGGCAGCAAAGTTATTCCATGGCCCCATTGGACACGCTTATTTTTACGCGTCTGGGTGAAACCTCAGAGGTACGTCAAAATGCGACGACAACTACAACGCCTGATGAAGCCCGTAAAGGCGTGAAGTCCCAAAAAAATGGCATTCTGGTTAATTCGCAGTCTGTGCCACTGGACGTGCCATTGAACGGGTTCTCAACTACGGGAAAACACTTGACCGTGGCTACGCCCGGAAGAAAAAATGGTGGTTCACACGGATTGACGACATCAAGAAAGAATGATTACATGTTGGCCAGCGTGTACAGTTTATGTCGATTGGGGAAGAAAAAGAATCAAGGAAAACGGAACAACTTCAAGACGTATTCCAATGACAGAAGCCATGGCGGTGATGACCGTCTCAGCGTCAATACGAATAGTCCAAAGTTGCGAAGTGATGAAAGTTGGCAGGATTCTATCCGCGATTGTAAGGATGAATTATGGAAACGGGTTACGGGTGGTTTCCGCACACGGCCATCACGACAATTGGTCAAAAAAGCAACAAAACAAATGAAACGCGAGCATAAGGCTACCGTCACACTTGCTGTTGTTCTAGGTTAGTACTTTGCATTTGCATTCTTTGTGTAATCAATAACAATTTAAACGTTTAGCTGTTTTCCTTGGATGTTGGTTGCCATTTTTCACACTTCATTTGAGCAATGCTATCTGTATGTTAAACCAGGCCGATACGTGTGTGCACATAATGGCAACTTTTTTTACAACTTGGCTGGGATAGTGAGTGTTTGTTTATTTGACTTTATCAACTTTTATTAATTTTTATTAAAATTTGTTTCAGTTTAAACTCATCACTCAATCCATTGATTTACACAGTGTTTGACCAACGATTCCGCAAAGCATTCCGAAACATTTTACACTGCTCGAGATAACGACTGTCGTAAGCACTCAACCATTGCAGCAACCAAAAAACCTCCAAATTTATTATGTCAGTTTTTGAAATAATTCCTGGATTTACTGTCGGTGTTACCATGAAAATTCACAATAAAGCACTTACTTTGTTGTCTGACGGCATTAGATGCAGCGAACATCGTAATTCAAAGTGGCTTTTAGGGGCATGGTAAAGCGTTTCTGTCTCTATAGCTACTAAGTCATATCAGTGAAAAATCCATTAGTAGTTACTTCCAATAGGCTAAAAGCATATCACAATTTACAATTGTGCTGTAATTCCTTGCCGCATAAAAACAGCACATAAAGTGTACCGAGGCATATCCCTTTTAACCCCTGACAGACGATTTTTTTCTTCTATTGCTTAAGCCTGAGGAGGATGAAGGAACTAAAAAATATCCGCGTCGAACGGGGGATCTTGAGCGACGAGCTTGGTCCCCCCACCGCCCCCACTAGCCGGAGACATCAAGCAAAGTTTACTGCTGCGAAAGAGCGTACCCAAGCAAGCGCTTTTTTGTTCCGAGAAACTCGCTACCACCGAGGAAAAACACGTATTCGCAGGGATGCTTTATCGCAGGCACCGATCTCAACACAGCTCTCTCACATCCTCCCGACTTGTCCTAGAGGCTTTGTCGCCTCGAGTCAAGTCAAGGCTTGTCCCGATCCTGGCCGAACTTGCTGCTTGCACCAGCTGCCGCCGGTAGTTTGCCTCGTCTCTACGGTTATCGAGTGGATCCATTTGATCGTAAGTCGCGTTGCTGACGACATATCCTCAGGTGCGTCAAAGTCTGTTGTTTATTTTCCATACAAAGAGAGGCGGAAGACGCAGCAATCAATGGGCAAAAATGATTATCCTAAGAATGTGCGAAATTCCATTGCGAACGAAGGGTGTGTGAGAACATGGTAGTTGATGGTTTTTAACTTGTTCACTTCATTAAAAAAGCACAATAAGAAACGTTTAAAAAATTAGCCTTCTATCGTTAACTGCCTTGTGGGGTTTCAATTCAATGCGAGGGGCCTTAAACTAAAAACAATGCCTTCTTACAGTCAGAGGGAGCGAATCTGAATCCACTTACTGCATTGAAACAAAGGGGTGATGGTGGATACATGCAGGAGGTCTTGTGGAAGAAGACTTGGGGCTTTTATAGAACGCAAAAAAAGAGAGTGATGAATGGTGGTAAGGAGGATTTGCGATACTTTTACTCTTCCGGGAAGGGACCAGCGATGACCTTCTTGATGAAATCTGAAAGTTGGGCATGGTTAAAATTGAGCGATAACAAATTTCGAATTTAACCGAGGAAAGTCGTTTAAATGATAATGTAGCCAAAATAAGCAGATAAACGTGGAAAGAAACTCACTCTCGTAGTTGACCTGGCCTTCGCTGTCTTCGACACCCTTAAGGAGCTCATCAACCTCATCAGCAGTTAGTCGCTCACCGAGGGCGAGAAGGATGTGCCTCAATTCAGCGGCGAGGATCTTACCGCATTCTTCCTTGTCGAAGACCTTGAGACCCTCCATGAAGTCGTGGAAGCTGCCGACTTCCTACAAGGATAGGTGGTTTTTAGCGATTGCAACGGTAAGATAAACAATTAGAAACAAAAATCAACCAGATTTAAAGCCGATTTTTACAATTTAAAAGCTTCATGCAATGATAAACCATTCGCAAGAAGAATCCAAAAGTAAAATTTACTGTTAATACAATTGAATTTTAGCTTACCTTTTCCTTGGAGAGCTGCTCGTAGATGGGGAGCCACTCCTCGAAGGTGATGCGCTTCTCGCCCTTACGCTTGTATTCTTGGCCAGAGGCCTTCACAACCATGGCGTTGGTGGGCTTGAGGCCGGCAGCGCGAGCGACATCTCCGATTTGGGTTCCGTCGATCTTGCCGTCGAGTTCCTCGTCGTAGAGGTTGAAGATCTCCTTGAGTTCTGTAAAAACCATAGGTATACGGTAAAATTAGGATAAAACGCTTCGTAAAAGCGATAATAATGCTTTTAGAAGCTAAATAAAGCTTTTATTCAAGTTGTTAAGTCGAAATAAAAGGTAAGAAGGTTAAAAAAATCAAAGTCTTGGGCTTACCTGGCTGAGAAGGCATTTTCTTAGAGAAGAGAAACTTGAAGGAAGCTGGAAGGCTGGTGTGGCAGTGGGAATGCGGTTGCTTGCCGCGTGAGGGGATTTCAATATAGCCTCCCCCAAAGTTAGCTGGGACAGACGGATCGTCACACACCGCGGAGCTTGCCGGCTGTCAACGTAGTGATTGTCGGTGTAGCCACCTTTGTCGGGGCAGGGCTAACGGGATAACGGCTTCGGCGATCTCGGCGGTCTGAGGGGATCCTCCAGGCATGCTTGCTCGTTTGCGCCTCGCAAGTATGTGCGTCCGGGCTTTACTTGCGTTACAAGGATAAGAGGACGCCACAGCACTTGGTTTATTTTTGGTCGAGATCAGCGAGGATTTCGCAGCTGTCTGCTATGCCTAGCCTCCAGCTACTACGAGCTCCTATCATGCAATGTGGGATGGATGTGTGTACCTGCGAGTTGTTGCGGATTCCGTCGCCAATTCTTAGCAGTACACAGACAGAGAAAAAAAGCAAGCGATCGCCTCTTGATCCACAGGAGCTCCGCCATCGCCGCCCCCTCTGGTTTACGGCCACCATCACCACGAATGCTACACCGCGCCTGCCTTTTCCTCTCGCTTTCTGGAACTCTCTTCCTGCTTAACACTCAAAAGTGTCTTCAATCGCGGATTGCGAGGAGCAAGTTCAAAAATGTGTCCATCTCACTTGGAGACCTGCAGCATGCATCCTGTAGTTTTTGCCTATGCAAACTCACTCTCGCCTTCATTCAACTCACTTACTCTTGCCACTGTGACACTCCAAGGGGCGACGTGGGTCACCCACAACCAAGTCGGAAATCCGCAAGTCCCTCAAGGCTTGAGAGCATAAAGCTTGCGGTATTCCTGAGAGTGCAAACAATTGCCGTGTGCAGAGGCGATCGCCGTCGTGTTCGGTTGCGCACCTTGGATAGTTCGCCGAATTTCAAAGTCCACTGCACTGAATGAATGATAAGTACGTCAAGCAAATAAGTCATCTCCACGGCAAAGTACGTAGTGTACTGCCTTCATGCCATGTTTGTTGCACAGTTACTCAAAAAACGCAATCTACTTGCAAGTTGAATCAAAAAACTATTACAATGCATACGCAATCAAAACTTCTATCACTAAAGCTGACGTATAAATTCATGCAATTCACTGTTTCATAAAAACTGCAACGAAATGGAAGTTTGGTGACCTTATGTCCAGCTTTTTTTTTCACTGAGAGATGTTTGTTACACTCGATCAAGGCTTTCATCAGTCTGGCCGCCGTGCTAAATGGCAGCATAATTATCCATTGCTTTCTCTCTCCACCGCCTGCTTGTCTCGAAACAGCGTGCTTTCACCGATCGGCAGCAACAATGTCGCAGAACAACACAACCTCTACGCTCCGGGCGACAACAAAAAAATTGCAAAAAATGTCATCAGATCTTTGCTTCCGGATTTTGGGAGTAAAATTAAAAAAAAATTAAATTGAAACAAAAAGTACAGAATTC
>KB455127.1:806465-816513 GCA_000341325.1 Panagrellus redivivus
CCACGACAGTCATGGAAACATAAAAAGAAGTTGTTGTTGTTACGGGTCGTGTCGCTTCTCTCGGCTAGAGAAAACTCTTTCGCCGACTTCCCGAAGAGTCGCTTTGAGGATAGTCTGGGACTGGGATGACCATGGCATGGAGCTGTCTTAAGGAGAAACATTGTGATATGTGTAAACCGTAAACCTTGTGCAACATTCCACGGGATTAGTAGCTTTAATAAAGCAAAAACGTAAGATGCGCATTCAGGGGTTTGTTGGGTGTTTTTATATTTTATATTGGATACAAAAAACTTACTTTGTTACTGGATCAATCCTCCCAGGCGTATTAATGGCATACATACTTTCCTCGATTGAGAAATCACCTTCGTCATGGACTGAATGTTGGCGTCCATATGGACGACTGCTGTTGCCATGAGGCCTTTGTCCCGGATGACCACCACCATGGCTCGTACCAATTGACTGAGTGTCGTCAGGGTCGTTGCGACCATAAGGTTCGTCACGCATCTGCTGCGTTCTCCTTTGTGGTGTCCGGCCGATTCCATTCGCACTCGAACGCATTGAGCTGTTTTTCATTGTGAAGTCTTCATCACTGATGGGTAGTTCTAACATCTGAAATGAATGAAACATAAAACTGCAAAGCGTTTTCAAAGCAAACATACCTGAGTTTCGTAAATCTTATCCCTTTCAATTGTGCCGCCAGAAGGCAAATAGAAAGCTCCATACTTGGGCATCTGGTGAATGGTTGGATGATGTGCGTTGTAAACTGTCGATTGCTTTTGACGGTAACGTGAGAAGTAATAGCACACCGCACAGATTCCGATCAGAGCAACAATCGCAATACCGGCTGCAAGGATGATGAGCACTGTGGAGGTTGTCCTCCATTCCGTCGGGAACCATCCAGCACCATCCAAATCGTAGTCGGTATCGGTGCCATGGGAGGAAGATGAACCGTGTTCTTGGAGACGCTCCAGTGTGAACCAGGGCTTCATCTTTCCGGCGATCATATCCAAGGTTGATGTTTCGAACAACTTCCGGTATTCTTGCTTCTTGCAAATCTTCTTCGTTGATGGGTTGACAGCATACCAAACACTGCGAATCAGTGGCATATCATCGTTATTACCGCTGATTTCGTCAAGCTTTTCTTGAGTAATCAACGTGCACAAGCCCATAAACTGTCGTAGTGCCTTGATCATATCAGTTTCGTGGGCCATCATTTGTTGTGGCTGGCTTCCACGGATAAGTGTGATGAAGCGATGTTGATCAGAAACGACATTGATGATGACATCAGCCTTAGCGGAGAGTTGTTGGCCGCTAATCGGTGAATCGGAAGCGATAACACGCATCTCGAAGTAGTTTCTGCGATTCCTGGAAATGACATGATCCATACTCTGTCTCGTTGAGATCTCGCCGGTCCATTTGTCGATGGTGAAAAATTTGGAGTCGACAGATAATGGATCGAGTTCGTACTGGATGACTGAGCTGTTACCAAGATCTGCATCTTCGGCTTTAACGGTCAAGATACGCGTGAACGGTCCAGCGGTAGATGAAACACCAGCAAAGTAGGTAGCCAGTTCGAGGTTGTTGTTGAAAACAAATCGAGGAGCGTTATCATTGGCATCGAGAACGATGATGGAAACGAGAGCAAAGTCGGTTTGGTGACCTGATGTTACTGTGATGTTGAGCAAATAACGCTCTCCTGTTTCACGATCGAGTTGCATTTGAGTGCGAAGTTCGCAGTTTCCATCAGCTCCGGGGGACACCGAGAAGGCGCCGCGATGATTGCCAGAGATAATATTGCACATGATAAACCGTGTATCGGTAGGCTTATTGAGGACTGTCAAAATTTGGACAAGATGAGGAGGACGGACCGCTTCAGAAATCGAAGCACTAAAATTCAAACATTATGTACTACTATAATTCGAAAGTGAATGGAACATACGTGTAGTTGCGAAGAGAGAACTGAATATCGCCAGTTTGAGGGTTTGAAGAGAAACTGTTTGAATTGGATTTTGGAACAATTTCGGATTCTGTCGGTTCAACATCCACAACAACATCAGCTTGAGTGGTCTGAGGCGGGTCGCCTTCATCACCAGCTTCGATGCGAAGCTAAAATTTGTAATTAAAGTAATCATGAATCAAAATGTAAATAACTTACAGTAATTTTTTCTCCAACAAAATCCTTAACTTCACCGTTAAGCGTAATAAGACCGTTTTCAGCGTTGACAGCAAAATACTTTTCCATGCCGTCACTGTTGACCAGTCGATAATGAATCTTGTTGTTGGGTTCATCACGATCTTGATCGAAGGCAGCAACTTGGCCAATAATGGTTCCGGGCTCAGTATTAGCGCTAACGCCGAAGGCATAGTTGTTTGTTTCAAAGTTCGGAATCCAATCATTGACATCGATGACTTTGACTGTGATGGTAGCACTGTGTGGCAGCTTATCATCAGTAGCCATGCCAGCGGATTCGGCAGTACCAATTTTGATGACGTATTCTTGGTCGGCTTCAGCGTCGAGTGGCTTCAACAAAGTGATAGTACCCGTGAAACTGCTGATGCTGAACAGTGAAGGATCACCGGCTTGCATAACGTAGGTGACACTTCCGGGCTGACCATCTGGATAGTGAGCTTCAACGGTAGCCAATTCGAGATCGCCCTCATTTTCTTCAACCATGACACTAAGGACAGGTGTGGAGAAGATGGGAGCGATTCTTTGTGCTGGTGGTGACGGTCGTGGTGATGGTGGCATTGGGCTAGGAGCAGGAACAGGCATAGTTGGCATGAAGGGGGCCTTCGTTTGTCCAGTAGATGGCTTCAATGACTGGAAAGTCATCTTGGTCGTACCACCCGTCGACCAGGTAGACTGCGGAATCGAATGCGGGAACGAAGTTTCCATTGATGAAATCATGCTCTGCGTGGGCGGCAATGTAGCTAACGTGAATGTTGGAGCGGCTGAACTGCCAGACATCGGGTTGACAGTTGCTTGAGTGATGAAAGTGCCGTCGATAGAAACAGAAATTGTGGCCCTAGCTTCTAGTGGCGGATCACCATGATCGGTCGCTATGATCGACATTTTGTGTTCGCCAAAGTGCTCCGTCGTGAATTCACCATTGACTGTGATTTCGCCGGAGTTGTCGATAGCGAAAAGTCGGTTCATCGGAGGGACAATTCGAAGCGTCACACGACCGTTATCATCAGCGTCCAAATCACGCACACGAATCTGACCGACACGCATGTTAGGACCGAATTCGTTAAGACCGTCAACGCTGAGGTGGATCTTGATTGGCTGGGGATCCATAAACTCGGGAGTGTTATCATTAACATCAGTAACTGCGACTTGGAGGATGGTCCAGTAGAGTGGCTGATCAGGGAATCGGGATCGAGCTTCGATTTGGAGAGTGTACATATCTTTCTGTTCTCGATCGAATTCGGAGACTGTTGTGATTTTACCACTGAAAACCGTTGATTATAACCGTTAATCGACATTGTACAACTTACGTTTCTTCATCGATGGAAAACTTTCCATCTTCATTCCCTTCGACAATGCTGAAGTACACTTTCGACCGTGTTTCATCATCGCCAAGTACAGCAACAATAGCCTTTGCTGGTGTCGCTTCATTAATCTCAGTAACCAGGGTCTGAATCGGTTCAGAATTCTCTTCAGGGGTAGTACGTCGAAGCCCCGCAGGAGTGAAAGGTACAATCGGCAAAAGTGGAGCGCTAGTAATCGAGTTTTCGGTGAGAACCTCCGAGATAGGCTGAGGAATGATCGTTCGCGGAAAAGCTGGCTGAATTCCACCAATCGGTTGCGGCGAAACAACACTTTGACCAGCAGTGACGGCAGCAGCACCAGCAGCGGCTCCAAGACTGGCTCCCATGTGTGCGGCTTTGTACGGATCGAAATCATCGTCATTGGCGGATACGAGAATGACGGTTCGGCCCATGAGACCGCCGCCATCCATGGCTTCAAGCACGACTTGGTACTGCTCTCCAGGGGTTAGCGGTCCGACTGCCTTGAGCTCATTGGTATTTTCGTCGTAGCGGAACGCTTGATAGGGGGCATCGACGACTTGGCCAATACGGTATGTGATTTTACCAAATTTGCCGGCATCGAGATCAGTGGCTTCGACCTATAATTAAACAATTAGTAAAGAACATTGCATAAAGCAAAGTTAAACATACTTCAATGACAGTTCTCTCATTAGGATCACTGGCTGAAACATTAGCCGTGTAAACCGGTGACGCGAAAGTCGGCGGATTATCATTGACATCAATGATGTGAATAGTAATCGAAATTGGCTCCGAGCTTCTCAACGGCTCTGTATCGACTTCACGTGCTTGTACATGTAGTTGATAAGTCGATGAGTTTGTGTCGGCATCAATATCGGGATCATTAAGGTACAAATAGCCTCTTTGATCTACGGCGAACTTTTCAGCGCCATAACCGGTTAAAATATATTGATAGATTGCCGGTGGCATACCCGGTTTCTGAAATTAGTCATTAAATAAACAAATAAAAAAAGACAGAAAAAACATACGAGATCAGCGTCATCAACCAAAATTTGGAGAGAATCGGCGTGTAATGAAGGTGAGATCCTTACGGTTGTTCCGACTTCGGACAACTCTGGCAGATATCCTTCTGTCGATTTTACCTAAAATAAAACGTTAGAAAGAATTAGTTAAGCTTTAATGATACCTTCAACACCGGAGGATATTCAGAATGAGTTATAGTTTTAGCTGAACTCTCTGCGAATGACGGATCAACATCAAAATTACCGGATACCCGCTGTGATACCAAACAAACAGCTAATATCAGCGGGTATATGCATGTCCTGGTCCATCGAATTCTGACCATTTTAAATAAAACAATAATAAAATAATTCTTTCAGTTATTTACTTTCACAAATTTTGGGCCCAGTTCCAGGAAGTGTGGAGACAACTACGGTGTCTGCAATCGCTATCACTATCGCAACGTACTCAGCGTTGACATCGCATGTGTGAAGATGTTGGTGTCACTGAAACCGTCGAATAGTAGGCTTTAGTGTTATTGACTCATTACGTCAACCCTTCAACACGTTAATCGCGAGATCGCAAATTTGTAACAGTTTGACTCTTGACTTTGATCGGAGACCTCCGCCTACGGGAGCGATCCCCCCAGGGCGCGTGACCAACTTCCGCAAAACGACGTCCTTTTCCCCCTGAGGCTTCCATACGTACTCGATGCTTTCGACGTGCGCAGGCAGCGCACGACTATAAATCTGTTTATAATGAATAGCTAGCCGGCTGTTGTCGCTAATAAGCGCAACTTTGATTCTCGGTGTCTATCTATACCCAAAGAAGTCAGAGTGAAATTTTTGAAACGGCGCCAACGTCGTCCGAGTGGCCGGCCACTAGGTCTCGAACATACAGCTACGGTGAGCTTTAGGTAAACAAGAGTCAATGAGGGGGGAACGGTCGCGCACGCTGTCGGCAAGGATCAACTTGACAAGCAGCTCAGTTCGGCGTTCCTTCACTCTCGCGCCTCGTTTCCTCACCTTGTTTGTGTTCGGCGTGCGGTCAGTAAGGGTCAGCAAGGACTAGCTCCCAGGTCACCGGCAAGATGCTAGAAAGTTTAGAGAGTGCCTAATTTGAAGATGCTGGGCGGCATTCTTAGATGCCGAAATGTATACGCTATCAGTCAAAACACAACAAGACATGATTTCTACAGTAACTGAATGTGCATTGCGTCAACAAAACATAAAGGATAGAACCAATGAATACCATTTTTTAACGTTTTTCTACTGTAGTTTCTGAATTTAACACTATTTGACATCTACATCTATCGAAAACTATAAAAATCGTTAATGAAAATTGCATTGATTTCACATAATTAGCTGAATTCCCGCCAAATACGCCTCTGAAGCAAACAATACTTTAACGTTTGTCGAGATCCCGCGGCTACTTTCGCCTTTCAGCGACCTGCACGCCAAGACAGGTTCGACTACACCGATCGAGAGGCCACAGGTGTGCGAACTTACAAGGGGGTAACGGCGAAGATAATGCTTACACACGTTCGAGTATCTTGTCTCGCCTCTATTTTCAACAACGACTATTTCGATGCATTACCTATCATATTATACTGCGTGATAGCGCACATAAAAGAAAGTAATACGAGTTAAATAGCAGGGTATGACAGTACTTTGAGGTTTGAAAAGCCGAAAGAACACATAAAAGGACGAGACGATATGGTCATTACCGAAAGAGGGAAAGCTAAGTAGGCCGAACTGAAATGACCCATGTACTCATGACTCTAAGCTCGCGATGGTAAATGAACCTCTTGAGGTGATGACAGAACTCATACTGGTTTGCAGCGCGAACATACACATGGCTTAAAGGGCTTGGAAAGACAAAAACGAAGATAAAAATTAAAGGTAAATAGTTTCGGGTTTTTAGGGGTGACGAAACGCAGCGATGACAAAAAAAGTTAATGAAGATCAAAGGGCTCGTTGAAAAACTATCGAGAAGTACTGTTCACAACTAGACTTCAAGGTGGGTAAGCATGAAGTTTCATGAATGCAAAAAAGTCTACGGGACGGATTAGACGCCTTTCGTGGCATGAGAAGTCCAGCATTGAGACTGAACCGGCTACGATCTCAAACTTGGATGCAAAAAGCAAGCTTGATAGCCAGTTTGACCGACAAGAACAAAGTTAATCTTGCGCACACACAAGTATTGTTCGATTGGAACTTTTTTTCAAGTTCATGCAAAAACATGAGTGAAAACATTCAATCGAGAATTCATAATATTGCAAGAAGTGTGGAAGTATGGCCAAAATAAAGCGAAAAAGGAAAACCAAGCAGATCGACAGAAGGATGAAACTCGAAATATCCCGAAGGTTGATCCTGAGGGACTGTAAGAAAATCACGGTGACACATAACGCGCAAAAAACACGCAAACCGTTCAGCTGTCGTCGAATTGAACTATGAATCTACAAATACATCGCAAATCCATCGAATGCAATCGTCGTCAAGGAAAGTCGTGGCCATCGAACGGAGCCGAGAGATGTCAGTAAGGAGGCCCAATGAAAGCACGGTCATCGTGGTTGTCCTCGATGAATTCGGAGCAATGTCGACGTTTGTCGTCTTGTCCTGTGGCGGTGGCGGCCCTAGCTATCCGTGTACACGTCCCCCGAGATGGTCGTCGTCGTCCACTGGTGGTCACCCGCGTGTCCACTAATTTTTGTGTCGCATCACCGTTACGAAGACGCAAGGGGAAAAAGGACCGTAGATGAAGTTTGGCCAAGGACTACCCTCGATTCTCGCGCAACGTGGAGAGGACAAATCAATGGCTTGACGGGATTTCATCGCCTTTTTTGCTAGCGTGCTTGCTCCCAAGATGTCCGTCGAATCGGTCAACGTTGTTCGAAACCTGAGCAGACTTCTTAAGGGTGTCAAAAAATCGCGTAGACCAATTTAACACGAAGTTTGACGTGAATAGTAATGAAAAGCTAATGGTTTTGAACAATTAGCCAAGGTCATAATGGCTAGTACTACGTGAGAGTGGACATAGCCACAAGTGACAGGATTGGTTTGGTGCTGGTGAAGAACTAAGTTTCACGGGGACCAAGGGTGAAGAAAGCAGACAAAGAAGGGTTCCTAATTGAGCTTGCGATCGAACCGGGTAGCAGTCAATGCGTTTGGGGTTTGGCTAGATGAAGTTGACGGGGACAGTCGCCATTTCTGGGCAAACATTGCCACATTCCGTTTCTTGCGCGAACTCAAGTATGATGGCTTCATCTAAACGGCTGCCCCGTGTGCCTAAATCAATCACAGTCAAGAAGGTAGAGGACTACTTCAGTCGGTCATCCTTAGAGGTTTCCAAAAACAATAAACTGGAGTGCACTGTACCTAAACATGATAGCAAAGAAACTGAAACAAGTGAAACACTCAAGACAAACACGATCCTGGAAAGACTGACCCCTCTTTACAGGTAAAGTCAAGCTTCTGCTCATCAGCGGTGACCTTAAATTAGAAGTGTTCAAAATGAGCAGACTCCGTTCGGCCATGCGTTGCCCGATTTCACTCAAGCAGAACTAGTGAAGGCGGCCTCCTCCTTCTGATCTGCTACATTTGGAATCCTCAACTTCGGGTCGTGCTGCGTAGCTTAGTGTCCAGCAGATAGTTCAAAGCAGATTTACGACTTAATTTGCGGATTTGCTTGTTTCCCTGGTTGTTTCTTCGCGCGGTCGGGTCACCACGGTGAGGACAATGCTTACGTTGAGATTAAGGACAAGCAAAAAGACAACGCAATCGAAATGAAGCGCATGATGATGATTATTAAAAAATTAAACCAAATCGGCTTCATACATTAATAATAAGCCAAAGCAAAACACAATTCTCTTGGTACATTTATCTTTCTGTTTACTGCATTACATTGTTTTTGTTAACAAACTTCCCTCTCGATGCAGGTTCGCTGATCAGTTGAAATGTTAAACCTCATGATTGTTTTCTCGTCCTAATTGCTCAAAGGGTATCGTCTTATTTTGATTCTGTTTTTTGTATACGCCCAGCCAGACACATGCTTCAAGCAAATGATGGCACTGGATTTGAAGGACTAGCAAGGAAGCGGTCAATGTGAACATCGAGTTGTTTATTATTGTTCTCAGGTTTGACAGCCTCGAGGCACAGACATCGTTAGACATTACGTGCGATGCTGAGGCCAATTGGTGCCCGACCACACCTCTTTAGATTGCGGCATTGGAAAACTGCCTGCAGCAGTTGTTCTTCTTGCACAAAGTCGCATCGCTGTCACGTTATCAACAGGATTTGCGATCGGCTTTGTAGGCTTCAGGCAGTTCTTTCAAGTGCCAATCGACGCGGAAGTTTTTTCTGCGTGTCGCAATTCCAATCGGCGGCGATTGCTTTTGCTTAATCAAAATCGTTTCCTCTTTTTGTTTTTTTCCAATTAGTTTTACGCCAAATAGTTGCAGATGTTAATAACTGTAAAGTCAAAACCACATGTTCAATAACATCTTAAACTTTAAAACAAGTGACAGACAAGAAGCGAACGCTTTAAAGCTGCACATCTGTTAGTACTCACATTTCCAAACCATTTTTCCAAGCATTTAAAACGATTGTTAACGTTTATTTGAGACCGAAGTTTTGAATGAATTGAGAGCTCCCTGCTTATGCATGCATAATAGTCAAAGGATCTCTGAGTGACTCCTCAGTGATGCGACCGGTCGATCCTTGATCAAGTGGAACCTAGGCTGTCATTTGACGTGATAAAAGCCGCTTTTTGCTTTTTCGACAATTCAGCAGCACCGCGTATATTTCACACAAAAGTGTTCGAGGTAGGTTTACCTCGCACACCCATGTGGCCTTGTTTCAGCAATATACGCCTTCCATTGAAATTTTGAACAACTTTCCGGAGTTTTGTATCCGAAGAGCTGGTTGAATGAAATCCTAGAGAGACGTTTGCATGCATATAACATTTGATGTTTAAACTCCTCGGATCAACTTGCATTTGCATTTACTTTATCCTGTCGAGTCTGAGAGGTTCACGCGTCTGTAAAAACGCGGCTTAATCCGTGTTACCGTTGTTGAAACAGTGATGTAATATCTCAAACTTGCAGCCAACTAAAATCTACAAGCATGCGACGCGCCTCGAACACGTCAGCTCGCCGTCAATCTATTGTCGAAGCCGCGGAAGCCGCCTTTGACAAGAACACGTTCATCCTTATTGTGAACGTCGTCATTCTGATCGTCCTCATGTGCATCTTGTACATGATTGCCACATCGGCCATGAACGTGACCAACACTATTGCCCACGAGGAAAACTAAGTAAACCAAACCTGCCTTCTGAGGGTACTTTCTCTTCGTCCATCCCTTCAATTTTTCATGAAACAATGAAAAACATACGTATTAAGTAATTTCAAAGCCCGGTTGAAATTCATGTGGTTTTATTCTTGTCATTGTCATAGCGCAGATTATGTGTATAGCCGCAAAACGCGTGCTTTTTGAATAAAGCATGTGATTGATTACCCGTGTTATTTTAATATTTTTTTTAA
>KB455127.1:846422-859865 GCA_000341325.1 Panagrellus redivivus
TTCGACGATTTTAATAGTAAAAAGTCGAAAAAAACTTACACTCCATACTTGTCCACCTTCAAATCGACCAAATGCTGCAACAAATCCACATGCCTAGTAAGCCCTTCCTTCGTCAACAGGTTCTCATCAGGTTCATTCGCTGTTTGGATCAAAACCTGGAAGCCCTGTCCACTGCCTTCATCTTGGGGGCGTTGCTTTAACAGGGGGTCCGAGTCTTCACGAAGGAAGTACTTGTCCTGCTCGCCGGTCCATGTTTCATTCGCATATTGGTCCTGGACGTGTTGGAAGTAATGGAGTTCAGCGTCGAGACGTCCGCCTTCTGAAAACCCATGACTTAATCAACTGTAAATACGAAAGGCAGAAAAAGACCCACCAGAAACCCATAACTTGACAATATCAGTCTCAATCCGTACGTACTGTAGTCCATAACAACACATGGAAAACAGTGCACAGACAAAGAGTAGCACGACGATGCCATGATGCTGGATGAAGCACCCGAGATTGTAGAGGCAATTCTGGATGAAACTCCGGGAGTAAAGGGCGGCACGATTGCCGGTGGCGGCACCGCGTTTGATCGCCTGGAGCGAGAGATCGGCATCACACCAAGTGGGGCGTTGTTCAAAGTCGCGCTTCCATTTGGAGGAGTAGTTTGAGGAGTTTGATCGGCCAATGAGGAAGCGGTCGATTCGCTGAAACATTTTTTTTGTCATTTTTAGAAAAATTGTAAAAAATTTACATAAAGATTTAAAAAAGTTGTAAAATCTCGAAAAAAATATATAAAAAAAGCCTACCGTAGTGAGATCAAGGGGCTCAGGCGCCATGGCTTCGTAGTACTCATAGTCAAAGTTGCCATTATCAGCGCCGTAGTTGATGAGATCACTGCTGCGGGATCTGCCTTGATCGTCGGTGCCAGGCTTGCCCGGCTTTTCGACCAGGGTTAGCATGGCTGTTGTTGTTGTTCGGGGCGCACTTTATCGAATTGATCGGATTCAATTCACAACAATTCTTTTCCAAAGAGACGTTTTTGAAACCGAGATTTGGAAGTGAACACGATCAATGCCACATATTGCTTGTTGCGTTAGTTGAAGATTGAGATCAACAAAAGGGGGTCGAGTTGGGGGAAGTTTGAGCTTTGGGCGAGTCTGAAATGCACTTTATTATGATTTGAATTGTCGAAAATGACAGATTTCGGTAAAGATGGGAAATAACGCGGATGTGGATATCGATGTGCGCGGAGGGAGACGGAAAAACGTGACAAACGAAACGTTTCGAAGAAAGGACGAACTCGAAAAAAAACAAGTCGCGCAGTTGGACGGATTTTGGCGGGAACTGTTTCGAAGGGGTTGGAGTGAGTGACCGGCTGGCTGGCTTGGCTGGCCAGATGCATTGTCCAGCCAGCCGGTAGCGATCGATTGGCTTGCTCGCTCGCGCAGCACGGAAACGCATGCGCGCAAGTCATACAAAAGTGACCAAAGGGAAGATGACAGCCGATTTTGGGGGGAAATGGTACCCCTCAGGGCATGCGGAAGTTAAAAACGACATGTTGACGTGGATTGGGGATATCAAAAAGGGCAAATATCGATAAAATGGGGAGATTTTTGAAGATCAATGAAAGCCCGGTTCACTCGGTCTGACTCGAAACTCGAAAAACGCACACGTTTATTGGGTAAAAAAGGATTTACGCGCGCGTGGGGTACTGTATGTGACCAATTAAAAAGACTACATTCACAAATAATGACAATGTTGAAAAAAGCAAAGCTCATAGATACAATCAAGGAAGCTTCATCAAAGCGTAGTAGAGGCGTGGCAAAACTTGATGAAATCATCATCATTCGAAAAACACAAACACAGAACCTCAAGACAGTCGAACAGTCCACGACATTCCACGTAAGCAATAACAACATCACGCATCAGCGACGAGGCCGTCGGCTCGTCTTCAAAACGATTCCATGACGGTCCTCGAAAAAAATGACTGCTTCCTTTTTTTCACGCCAATAAAAGCCCAATTGGAACGAAAATGAAGTTGGCCTTTGGAATCGCAGCGCATAAAATCGAATCGGAGCCAGTGTCGGCGTCAGTTTTTGAAAAGTGCAGCAAGGACGACGCCGTCCTCGGCAGTTTTTTTGTTTTCTCCAGGGCCGAAGGACCGACATCTGGTTCGACGGCGCCGTCAGCGGATACGATCGAACGGCAATTTTGAAGGCACTCTTTCCGACAGCCGACAAAAGGGAGACTGTCGGCGAAATAGCTCAATCGCGATTCGCTTCCGTGGAACGATTCTCCAAGAGGGATCGATTTTTTGTATGCTTTTTCGATGGAATGAAAGCCCGAGAGTAGCACGCTCTCGAAAAAAAGGAGCGAAACTTTGCATGCTCGCTTCCGTGGTCACAAAAAGGGAACACGTTGGCTGCGTGGACGGAGAAAAAGTTTTACAAACTACACGTTTGACACAAATTGGTCTTGGGACAGAGGGGGAAACGCGTTTTATGGATTCTGATGATAAATAGCCGTTCAAAACATAAGTATTTACAGTAGTAAAGTGCTTGCTAAAAGTGAAAGGTCAAGCGAGACTAAAAACGACGAGACAGACAGGCAGAAAAAGTTCAATAAAAGTTTTCGTAAACAAGGCCACGGGTAAAAAAAGAGAAGTTGACGTCGGCCAGCCCCATGGACTTGGCCTCGCCCAGGCTCAACTTAAAACAAGGCGAGAGTGAGCGTGCTCGCGTCATTTCAGTCAGGGTGACATGAGAGTGAGCCTCAGTCTGTCTCAAAGCGCAGTGCCTGTGGCAGAGTTAGGAGTCAGTCAGTCACTCAACCATCCAACCGGTCGAGGTCAGAAACCAGTAGCGTGAGTGTGAAGGCAACCCAGACGGGTGTCGTCGGCCGGCACAATAATGCCGCCATTCCGATGGGTTCGAGGAGCGCATGTCGTAGCCGGAAACCGTCGAAATAGCCTGCTTTCGCAATTCGGGAAGTCTCTGAGGACATCGGGAATGCCGGGATGATGGCCATGCCCTTGGTCCTTGGAATAAACTTTAACGAAGCAGCACAAAAAATGGGCTTATTGGTCGGGGTTTGATTAGGGCGGGTGGATGTAATTGTAAAACTATGGCTATTAAAGCAATTAAATCGTAAATGGGGGTACAGTACACTTTTGGTGGAAAAAAGTTAAAAAAACAGGTGTTTTTACGACTCCAAGTAACAAAAGTGTCCAAAAATTACAACTACACGCTCTTACTTAGCAAGCATTTGAGAATTGAAAAATTTGAAAAAAACAAGTTATAATCCTTGAAAGGTTCAACTTCCGCGCAGTTAACAACCTACCCAAACCCCCTCCCCGTTGCCACGGCACCCTCCCAATACTCGAAAGCCAGCTAATGTGTCGCTAAATTGCGCACAGCCGACGGCACACACACACCCCCTTCCCAGCTGCCACAGGGCATTCATTCACATTGTGAAATATTGCATCCCGCAGTCCGTCTTTTCTAGAATGGCACACACAACCCACTGGCTATAGTCCTTTTTTGGTCTCCTATTTCGTTAGCCTAGGCTAGCTAGGCTTGTGTCGTCGCCGAACCAAAGTGGCACACCAGGCCTTTTTCATTTTCGCTTCTTCTCGCGCTGGTCCCGACCGACAGACAGATGCTTCTCGACAAGCCCAGCCCCCCTGCGGCTGTTTGGTCTTACAATAGTCTAGCTCAAGCTGTACGTAGTCATTCAGTTTCGTTTTCGCTGAAGCCTTTTTAACCCTAAACAACAACTATAGTCACAATCTATCAACCAGCGGCGTCGGAAAACCCCCCTTCTTACTGTACAGTATTGCAACTTTCAACTTTCAAAAAGTTCACTTTTTCGGACGTCATCAACGAACAACGACGACCCACAATTTGAAAGCATAATCCTTTGTTTAAAAACAGAACACATAAACAGAAAAAATTATGTTAAGTCTCTTCAGAAGTTTCAAAAAACGCTTTCAGACACCATAGCAACGCTCACTTCGCAAAAGTGCGAAGTGAGCAACTTGGACACGGAAATTAGCGCAGTTAAGCACGCTAAACTAAACCAAAATGTCAATAAAGAGGAGCTAACTAAAGTTTCAAACCGAACAAGTATGAACATTTGCAAGACGAAGTCATTTTACGATTAAAAACTGACTTGCAAAAAGTTGGCAAACAAGCTTCCACCCGTTTAAAAATAGGACGTAACTTTAGTTATAGCGTTTAAAATTGGAAACAAAATGCCGAAAATGGTCATTCGTATAGTTGGGATAAAGTTAGAAAGGCGTGCCTTCATGAATCAAACATAAAACATTACTCATGGTTATTGTTTGACGAAATTGATGTCAAGTTTTGCGAGCCATCGTCAAAAAGGCCGTGTAAAATGGTTTTTTAGGGTTTGTCAAGATGAAATCAAAATTGGCGTCATCAACGGTGAAGCAGATGAGCAAATACGCGATGGCAATCGGCATGTTTGTATTATGAAGCTTTTTTAGCCTGTTCGCGTCGACCGTGGGCAATCAGTTAGAGTTGGGACGTGAAAAAACGTGAAAGGGGAAATTTTTTCGACGATGGACAGGTTGAAAAAATTGTTATGGGCGGATCATAAACTTCGATGGTGGGGGATGGGCAAGGTCACTTCCTGCCAGTCGACCACTGGATCGGATGATGTTGGGTGCGCGCAGGGTATGGTTTTGAGAAAATCAATCATTTTGATACATGGGAAACCCACGATTTGATATTGTGAACAGATTTGTTGCGGTTTCAGAATGCGTGGAATGTTGTAAAATGGACAGAACATGATTGGTCAAGGAAAAACACGCCATAGAGGAGTGTGCGCGGGTGCGCGAGTTGCGCACATGTAAAAAACTGCCATAAACGTGTCTAAATAACGAAAAAAGGCAACATCAATCACGCCACCAGACAGATACACAAAATCAACCCGTTCCATCTGTCTTTCGAGTTAAGTATTGTCAAATTGACGCATGTCGAGCTCAGTCAGCTTCGAACCCATTCATTGCGTCCAAGTCAATATCTCACTTTTTTGCACAGACGCGTAACAAAGTCAACGTCAAAAGCGCAGATAAAACGGATTTACTTACTTACTCCTGGCTGTTCAACATGTAAAAAGGTTTAGCGTCCCTCTTTTTTTCTCACGTCTCCAGTGAGGGAGAATGGAATGTTCGATGCATGCGTGGTGCCTTCTGCCGACGCCGTTGAACGTGAACAGGCATCAATTTTCCTTCACCCAGCTACCGAAAAAGTGAGGTCACACTACACACCACAGACTTTTTGAAACGCCCTCCTCCTCACTGGATGACATGTCAGAGGATGTCATCTGCGTTTGATAAAAGGTACACGTGGTACACGTTTTTTACGTGGATTTGGTTAAATGCACTTTGGGGATTCAAAATAGCTCAACCGCCGAGAAGCTGTTCAAAGACATTAAGAAAAGCCGATAAAAAGCGCCATTGGCAATGCCATTAGCTTTCATGCTTTCACGACGGGGAAAATAACAACCTTAACAAAATTTAAAAACAAGAAAACAACAAAAACACAATAAAATGCCGACAGAACAACAGATAAAAGCGAAAACTGCCCCTTTCCCAGACTGTAATCCAATCTCGCGCATCTCCAATCTTGAAAGCTTTCAAAATCGCCACAGGCATGGGAAAACGTACACAGTAAGTAGTATTTACGATGTTGGTCGAAACATGGAAAAAGAAACAAAATCGGAAGGAAGCGCAAGTGCGTAACGCCCACGCAAACAATGAAAGTGACCGCTGTCAATTGTGTCGCACTCTCTTCTTACTTGTTTGTCGGATATGTTGGTGGATGCTCGGTGGATATGTATTGCCAGTCAAGTCGCCTGAGGGCGAGAAGAGAGACAGACATGCGAAAAGCACTCATAAAACAGGGAAAGCGAATACCGACCACAACATGCGGGTTTACGTCGGATATGTGGGGATTGACATGAGTTTTGTCGGCGCAAATCGACAAAGATGAAAAGGGGGATCCATTATGACGGGAGTCGGGGGGCATGGATCGATCCATGGGATAGGAGGTGGCGAGTACTTGTGAAGAACATACTTCTCAAAAGCGAGCGAAATTTGAGGTGTCTTTTGAATGAACTTTTGACGGGGAAAGAACAAGCAGGTCAAAGGCGGGATCTAATGAAAGTCGAATGACGTCATCCGAGGAACCCCTCTGATGTGTTGTGGAGTGATTGTATGCGCAACTGCCGGCATACAATAGCGAATACTCAGTTCCGGAAGAGGGCGATGATGGCGATTCCAATAGATGGCCTGACAGATGACTCACAACCACCATTATCGAGGAATCACCTCCGCTCCACCTTTACGGTCTGTGAAGTAAAATTTGTACACATTCATATTTCAACATTTTCATGAGACAGAAGCAGGAAGGAAAGGAAACCAAATACAAACATTGGTTTTTGTAAACGGACTCATTTTATGAATTGACAAGCGACCCACACCCAACATCAGTCAGTCATGCCTACAGGCTGGCGGTGAGGATCAAAAACCGCAACAAAGACTCAAAAACACGGTCTCGCTCTTTTTCTCAGACAGAAAAGGGCTCACGGAAATCCGGACACAGCCTGAACTCACATGAAGCGGCCAGCGCGTCAGTAAGAACAATGCATGCGACACGAAAACACTTAGAAATAGATGTCGAAATGTGCCAGTTTTTTTGCGGCTGGGAACAATATAAACAAATTTACATTTGGAAGGCCGCCATTTGCCTATGAGCTATTTATAGTCCTGATAAACAGGCTATCGTATATCGTTGGCAATTTAAAGATCATGGAAATATGTACTTTTTTAAAAAGTGGGTAAATAAAAGGTGTAGCATACCTTTTCTGTCAATAGAAAACGTTACAAATATCAAATCACACGCTCCACAATCACAGCCACAGCGGGATACTACATGTACAAAAATATTTTGTGACAAGCTAACTTTAACGAACCGCCACGTCGAGCTTATTCTAGAACAAAATTCGGTAAACAAAAAAACGCTAAAAGCAAGCTTGCATGTGACTTGTGATCCGTGCTTGTTTGCACAAGGTTGGTCAAGGGCATGCTAATTGGGTGCCCATGTGCCGTAAAATGGTGGAAAAAATTTAAACATGAGTATTGGGTTTACCCACGAGGGATTTGAAATAAGAGAACCTAAATTAGAGCATTGAAAGGCCGCAAATTGCAGCAAACTAAATACATGCAGGCTTTTTTGAAAAAGATAAGTTGACGTGACGCTCAAAACCGCCCACATGAGCTACAGATATCGAAAAACATTGACAGAAGAAAGAAAGGAACGCCTGATTCCTGGATGATGTGAAATCCATATCGCAAATATCACACGCCAGCCGCGGTGGCTGGCGCCAATCGAATGCAGGCCTGCGTAAACGATACAGTCATTTAAAACGGACTGTAAGTGCATCCAATTTTCGGGGGACCTCCTGCCGGGAAGCCGCTGTAAAACACTGCCACGGAACATCAAATCAAGCTTGGATGGATCGGGGAATGGATTTGATGTATGCATGGACGGATCCAAGGCCAATTGACTTCAAATGGGGGTGTTGAGTGACTGAATGAGTGTGAAATCTGTCGCCGATGAGGCAGATTTCGCGCAAGTTGGATCGGAAGGAACAAAGATTTGAATTCTATCGGGGTTTCAGATTGATGGCAATGGCTGTTTAGCATAAATCAAGGCCGGAATGTCGGCGCTAACTGACCGATACTGTATTTAGAGCCCTAAAGAACCTCCAAAATGGAAAAACAGGACTTTCTTCAATTTTAAACTCAATTAGCCACCTTCAAACAACCTCCAATCCCAGCTTACTACCCCCGTAAGCCATCCAAATCCACCAAACACCCCGCGCAAAGACAAACACCCCCATAAAAACCCAACCCTCTTTTGTATTACACGTCAACTTAACGAACCCCAGCTCGTATAACACGTTCATTGTCATCGTCATTGTCATCGACGAACAATGACAAGTTCATTCACTTTCTTCCCCTACGTACCTAATGCGTTGTTGCGTATGTCTGTAGATTCCCAGATTGCGTAGCGTGGGTGGGGGATCGCGCAAAGCCCTTACAAAAGGTGTTTCTTAACAATTGCTCACAGTTAGAGGCCCACCTGAACGACGACGACCACCTCACTGGCGTCAGAGTTAGGTAGGACCAGTCGCGAGACGGTTTTTGAGCCCGAGAATCCGCGTTTGTTTGACAACCATTACTTGGATCAACATATACGCAACAATTTGGATGAGTGCAACCGTTACCTATACTTTTGTTGATTCGGCGGGGATACAAAGGGGGATTATAAGGCTCGGAATTTGGATTTTTCGATCAAATTTTGTAATCAAAATGTTTTGAAAGGACATGTAATTACAAAAAATGAAGAAAGCAGCTCGATTGGCAACGTTTTTGTTCAAAGTTAACAATGAAGCGAAAAAATGAACAAAAAATGGCATGGCTCAACTCGCGCAGATCGGCAGCTGTGCCATTTTCGTCCTTGACACTCCCACTCAAAATCCAACTAATCCAGTCCTTCAATCAAAGCCTAACTGACACTTATAAAGCTCAAAACGCTCTATTTATGCAAGCTGCCAACAAACTGATCCCATATGCATGGCACAATAACCGTGCCCAATGCGCTGGAAAGTCAATGAATACAAAAATATATGGACAATGAGGTCTCCGGATCCAAAGATCACAATCATTTCCAGGTAAAAGTGAAATCCGAAAAGGCAAAGTTGCAAAAAGTAACTATCAATCTAACCGAATTCCATTTTCGTCCCAGGACCAAAAACCAGCACTCTCGAAACACCTTACTTCAACTTCGAGTGTGAAAAGGGTGTAAAACTATACATTTGAAACATTGAAAACCGTTTAAAAGGACTACTTTTAACCATTAAAGAAAGGCCTAATGTAAGCGCTGACACATCGTCGATGGAGAGCGTAAAAAAAGGGTGCATCTTGTGGCAAAGGGGGGCCGGGCGTCTTCGTCAAGTGGTGACTCATCGTTGTCGGAGGCTTTGTTGAAGGCGGCCACCGATAACACATTACTTCGAAGGAAAAAAACTTATTGCCAGCCGCGTCTGCAAAGGCAGATTGGCCGATCGCCCATTTTAAATGGATTCACAAAGGTCGTTTTGCGGGTTAGTCAGCGATATGGAGGGGGTTTTTAATTCCTTTTTTGATACGTGTTTTACGTTTTGGGGAAAATAGAACTTTTGGTATTTTATAATTATGATTATTAACATGAGTAATATGTTGTTAGACTAAACATAGACAGAAAAAAGCTAAATGACTCAAATAGAAACAAAAAAACTGCTTTGGAATTTCGCCAAAAACCGATTCGTCAACGAATATCAATCACTTTCAAACCTTTTTTCCATTCGCAAATAGATGGGATGCAGGCGTGATTAATCCAGGGTGTTTAGGCTGCAAGTGCTTCCGGAAAAAAAGAAGTGTAATCAATCAACGCGCAGAACCGAGCCCAAAAAACCGGAGGCTGATGAATGCGAAGAATGAAACCCTCGAGGCAAGTTGGTAGTTTAATAGGCGTTACACTGGAGTTTGCAATGATTTTGATGGGACACAGTTTATGATTTTCGATTTCTATAGACTTGGAGGGTAGAAATTTACGACTTTTGCGTAACGACCGCCTCAAATTGGCCTAAACTGCTGGTGGAATTTGTTTTCCCGTGAAAATCACGATCAAAATCCTCTGTCTGCGCCGCCCTGTTTGATTTCAACTTCTAAACTTCCATCGGGCAAACCATTAGGTCAAGAAAACACTGTCTAGTAACCTGATACTGCTTTGTTTATGCCAATGAAATACCCTTTTCAGCTGATTTTTGTAATCAAACCAAATGATCAAATGGGCTGACCTCCCCTTTTATGACAAAGTTAATGAAATCTTATCGCTCTGCACTATGTGAACTATCAGTCATCGCAGGGAGAACTATCATAGCCAGCTAGCCTACATCATCAAGTATCAGCTGATCGGAAATGTAAGCATAAGCAACGTCGAATCACACGGATTGGAATGCATGCGTGATGCGGAGAGCGGGAACATTTACTGTTCGCTATGAACATCATCATAGCTATGAGAAGAAGCAAAAAAGTTTATTTGTGGTCGTAAATTGGTCGTTAAAGTTACGATTTTAGAAGGAGATGCAGCTGGATCAAAAAAATTTTACGAAAAGTTGTAGCTTCGCGATATCAAAATCACGTTTTCAGCCATTTTTAATGTATAAGATCACAAAATTTTGCATTTTGCTAACAAAAAGTTCAGTTTGAAAAATTTAAAGTTTGCGCCATTCGCACACTTTTTAGAACTACAACAAAATACTGTTCAAGTTAGTGTGCAAATGGCAGCTTCCATAAAAAGAAAAAAATGTGCGAATGCAATATCAGCGTTCACAGTTCAATGTTTCCAAAAACGCGCAATTTTTGATTTTTAATCACAAAACACGATTCCTACCCCAAAACCACTTCCCCGAGTTAAAATAACGCATGTACTTTGCAGCGACTACTAAAAAAATCTACAACAAAACACATTCCTTTCCACTTTTCAATTCCCGACAGACCTCATTATCATTTCCGAACACCAGATCGAATATCAGCCCTCATAAATGACAATAGTGCAGACAGAGTCGCATCGCCGCTTCACTAGAGTCGACTACAAACAAACTACTCGTAAAAATTGTCATGTAAATAGATGGGGAACCCGGAGCTCACGAGTATTGTACTACGTCAAACGACTCTGCAGGGGTATCACGACTTGTGACAGGTTGCTAACAAAACGCCTATTTCCAGCTTTACGAAATCTCGAAACACATGTTGAAGCTAAAAAACGGCTGTAATAATGCCAAAAATGTGTTTGAGGCGTCACTTGACGTGTCAAAAGTGACACTTGAAAAAGCAAAGTTTTAAAAACGCAGCTGTTATTTTATTTCGAGAAGGGCGGTGAGTAGCCATTGGTCAAATAACAACAGTGTGAATATCATATCGCTCAAAAAGTGACAGCTTTACAGGTTTGTGAAGAAAGTAAGTTTGTTAAAGTGGCAAAAATATACAGAAAATACGCTTAACGCACGGTGAAATCCATATCTTTGCTGAGTTCGATCTGCTCCTGGATCCAGGGATGCTCCATGACTTGCTCCAACGTTAGTCGCTGATTCATGTCCCGCATGAGCAGCTTGTTGATGACGTCCTTGCTGCCGGCGGAGAAGTGATTCGTGTACTTGAATTCGACGTGCTTGATCTTGCGGTAGGTTTCGTTCTGCGAATCGGTCTCAAACGGCGGATGTCCCTCCAGGAACTCGTAACACAGGACGCCGACAGCCCAGTTATCGACGCGGTGATCGTGAGGGTCGCCGGTGATCATCTCGGGCGGGAGGTAGTCCATGGTTCCGCACATGGTGTGTCTTTGGCCCTTGGGGGAGTGGATCGACCATCCGAAATCGGCAATCTTCAGAGATCCATCAGCGCCGACGAGGATGTTTTCCGGCTTGATGTCGCGATGGATGACGTCTTTCGAGTGGCAGTAGTTGAGGGCATCGGCGACTTGGAAAATGTACTGAAAGAGATCGATTTTATATATCCAAAACCGCCAAAACATGCTAAAAAGACCCACCCTCGCCGTCCGTCGCTCACTGAATCGCCGTTTCTGCTGGAGCATCTTGTAAAGCTCGCCACCAAGGGCATATTCCAGGAGCAAATAGACCTTTTTGTCGTCGCAAAAGTAGTTATACAGCCGCAGGATATTGGGATGGCTCAAATGGCACTGGATCTCGATCTCACGGACCAGTTGATGCTCGACTGCAGATTTGAGGAGTTGTGATTTGAACAGAATCTGAAAAACAATCACATTTCAACATCAAAGTCCACAAATTTTAAATTCAAACCTTCATCGCAACAAAGATATGATGCTTCTTGTCCCTGGCCAGATAGACATTACCAAATTTGCCTTTTCCGAGTGGTCGTCCGACATCAAAGTCGTTCAATGTGAATGTGCGAGCTTGACTGGAAAGGAAGCGGATATAAGAATGACCAAAGTGGGGGTTTTTTCAACTCACGGAGAGGTGTTTTCTTTGTTTTCGGCAGTGGCTTTGGTTCGCCGCATGGTGGAAGGGCTGAAAGGTCAAACTGTTGAGGTGATAAGGTTGGATATAAGGGATGAAGCCGCGTGGTAACTGCAAACTTGACGGAAACGCGAAACGGACACGCTGCGTAACAATCGAACTGTGCGAGTTGGACTTGCGCAAAACGCTTGAACGTCATTTTGCGCGCGAGGTCCCGCACTCGCTTTCGTGGTGGGAGTCGTTTTGGGGTCAGAGGTATGTGTAAGATTTTGTTCAAGCAAAATTTTGACGTGTTGAATTGGAACTAAACCCTCTCATGCGTCGTCAACTACCTCGAGTTGCATCAAAAACAGAAACAGCCCCAACAAATGATGTCGAAACACCTAATATTTTCTAGGCCAACTTTATAGGAACTTCAGCGACCCCGTCTCATTCATTCAAGACGCGGAATCGAAGAATAAGGTGAAAATGCGTCACCATCAAGCAATTGTATGTCATTTCGCTTCTTTCTTGGAAGTTGTCGTCTTTCAACGTCTATCAATGGCAAAAGCTGAAAACGTGTGCATTTCTTTAAATCTCACTAAATTTTATTGAATAAAAGAGTTTCAGAGGCAAGAAATTGTGGACAAAATGAATGCATGTAAGTGAGAGGTCTGTGAATGCAAATTTGGCACAGACCTCGAAATTTTGGCAATATTTACATGGGGCCGGTGTCTCGTGCCAGTTCTGCATTCACGGACCTCTCACCTGCAAGTGATCTGTTTTGTCCTCACATTCTCGTCCCAGAAACTCAAAATGGTACTATTATTCAATAAAATCTTGTGAGATTCAAAAAAATACAAACGTTTTCAGCTTTTACCATTGGTAGAACAATCGGCAAAAACAGAAAGACCGCCAAAAAAGAAGCGAAATGACATACAGTTGCTTCGTTTTCTGGCAATTACCGCTGTTTTGGGGTTCCATTTGAGACCGAAATCTGTTCCTCAAGGATATCTGGGTGTCGACATGTAAGCTTCTTTTCTATATGACGGTAAAATCAAACGAAAAATGCAGGTTTTTCGTTATTTCCGGATATTTGATGACAGTCGTAACCGCCTCGTCAAAGGGGGCCATCACATTGGCGACAGTGACGCGCTTCTACGAACGGCGATTGAAAAGGCTTTGTCCAGTCTACCTGTTGACCATCCTCGGCACACTGATAGCCGGGAGCATTCTCCTGGTTGAGACCGATTTCGTATCGCTGCAATCAGACAGTGCCTGGGCCTTGGCGTTTGGCACCAACATTCAGGCCATGCTGAAAAATGATGATTACTTTCAGTTTGGTAGTGA
>KB455128.1:4135-18719 GCA_000341325.1 Panagrellus redivivus
GACAAAACCTGACGACATGATTCGGCACGGGTCCGAGCGATCGTCGGAAAGCGACAGATGTCGCGTGTGGTTGTCGTTTTGATTGATTTACGGTAGAAGGGCACAAAATGGACGAGTTATGATGCAGTGAATCGAATCTCTGCGTGACTGGCAGGAAGAGGGGTATGAATAAAGACGCATGAAATCGGGGAGTTATTGATGGGGGTTGATTTTGGGCGGTTTGAGTTTCCGGGAAACATTGAAAATACGATTTTTAGCGGATTTGAACAGTTTAAACGCTGTTAATGATAAAAACGTTACTGCGCATAGTTGATGGCCAAGTGAAAGGTTAGTTTGACTAAATCTAAACAACGCTCAATGATTTTGTCGATTTGGTAGCGATTGAGGAGCGAGAATTGGATGGTGGCAGCTGAGTAAACGATTTCGATTTCGCGGGGGTAAACGCATCGCGTACATGAAGCTTGATTTGGGCTCGGGCCGAGAGAGTCCATGTCCGACCACCGAAAATGGCCAAACGCGTTTTCGAACGAATCTTGTTTGTTTCGCTTCGTGGCAAGCAAGCAACAACGGAAAAACGGGCAGGGGCATCCTGTTCATCGAGACGGATCACGGGCAACCCGACTAACGTGTGACTTTTAAGAGCCCTGTTAGCAATCTCACAATCATACTGTATCTCTATCGTTAAAAAGTTCAAACGTTTTTTTGATGTTGGACAAAGGTCGTTTCGAAAATTTGATAATAAACCCCCAAAGACGAAGTTGTGACTCATCAGGAAGTCGCAATGCTTCCGATGTGAGTCAAAATACAAGTTTTCCCAAGCGCTTGAGGGCCATTTCTCATCGACATTGGCATTCCCGCGGCTTTGCGTCGTATACACAAGATCTTGCTGCCCGAGTCCCAAGACCCCACAAAAAATGGATTCCAGATGGCACCTCTACGCGATCCCGTTCACTCTCGGGGGCCTCCGCTGATGTTTATAGCCCCGCGATCACTGCCGTTTCGCCTATCCTAACTACCACGCCCTCGAGGGAGAGAAAACGGAGGCAAAGCTCGTCTCGTCCGAAGTTGCTTTCGCAATACCGCCACAAAACGGTCTCCCGTCTCCAGCCTTCAGGCTTCGAGATAAAACCCTCTGCCCCCCAGTTTAACGAGAGGGAGGTCCTTTTCCAGGGTTCAATCGATGCAAAAGCAAAGTAAACCAATTCATTCGTCTAATCTCTGAGCTTGCAAATTAACTATTCCTCGAACACGTAAAATCTAACATAACGCAAGGACAAACTTCTTTTGAGAATAGGTTTACCTGTAGACACCAAGCAAAGTGGGGTAATATTATCGACAACTGCCCATAAGCGTATAATTTGAAATTGACGTTTACGGGATGAAAAAGTGAAAAAGGTCTTGCATGCTTAACCCATGCTTGGAAACGCTCATTTTCACACTTTTGCGCATGGTCGGTCTATAGATGGTCATGTTGTGATCAGAAATTCATTTTGCAATTGAATTGCACCTGCTGCATTGGAAAGGCACAAAAAAAACGTTGGAATAGGGTAGGGGGAATCATTGCGTATTCAAGGAAAGACCGAGATTGCGCGAAAATGCCGTTGTTGAGGCAGTTTTTAGGGGAGTGGAGAAGGTTATGATTACCATAAATTGATGAATATGAAGTTTCCTGGTTATGTTCATTTTGTAGGCTGAGTCATGCAATTTGATTTGCTTGTGAGTGGGTGGGGTACTGTAGCTGTTTTCGAGTTTTTGAACAAAAGTACGCGTGTCATTTGAATTCGCAGACGCAATGATTGCAAAAAAGGATCCTCATTCATGAAAGACCGCGTTATTTGAGGCCTCTGACATGGTGACCCTTGTCGGTATTGGTCAGTTTTTTTGACTTGAGGGTGTCATGCGCTGGGTTGACTGTCTGTCGACAAGCCACAGGCAAGGAAGGAAGGCATTGCCTCCGGAAAGAACAACAAAAAACGACTATCCACCCTCCTAAAGACTGCGCAAGAACCCCCTCAGAAGAAAAGAATGGATGAACATCCCAAAAAACGACTGCTGACCAATGAAAAGAGAAAAAAGAACTGGACAGTTCCTTCCTTCTTTGAGGCAGACCCAGAGGGGTTTCAGGGGAGGGTGGAAGCCGATGATGCGAGGCAGTTTAATTGCTATTGTGCCGCGCCGGGAGACGCATCATGGACTACTCGACTCGCGCGACCCTCGTCAGTTGTTTTTTTAAGGCTGTTGAAATGGGTTTAATCGAAAAAAAATTCTATGTGGCAGGCGTCTGGAGGGGTGCAGGGCGACGTTTGACAAATTGGAGGGATGCAAAAACCTAGATTGAGGAAATATTGGCACTGTTTGAGCCGGAAATCACAGAAAAAGTGCCATTGGCGATGGACTGTCGGTTTGAAATGTCAATCAACCCTGTAAAATTGACAAAATGTGGATCCAGATCAAGTTAAAAGTGATAGGTTGTGCAACAGCTGGACGAAAACGATGTTTTTGGCATTTGATAGAATTAAAAAAGCAAAATAACACGCTAAAAGGGCTCAAAAAAAGAAAAGTGAACGGCTCTCCGCCCCAGGATAACGGAAGACTGTCGCGCGCCAATTAGGAATCCTAATTTTTACAACCCAAAAGTTCGCCCCAATCTCGCGCACGCGTCGGAACGGCACTATTTGATCGGTGGCGGCGGCAATAAGGCACATCAAAGGTTTTCTAATAACACGCAAACGGTGGCGGCGGTTGGCATTTACAATTTACAACAATCTTGCCCCTTTGAATCCGTTCCAAAGTGCCATAAAACTGTGAAAGCGACGATCCTCGTTAAAAGTTTAAAACTTCCACCACCGCTTTGTCGCTTCGCTTTCCCGCAGTATTAAAGTCCACCGTTTCCAGAAGCCGACAGCGGCATCGCCAATGCCACCGACAGACTACAAAAACGTCAGTACCACGCCGCTTATTGCCGCCCTGGAACCCGTGGAACCATTCATTCCGCTCGATGGATGTCGAGATATAATTGAAAATTGACAAATCTCAAAAGGACCTCGCTAGAAGCTTGCCTTGTCATCGGTACCCCCACCGTGGCCGTCGGGTTGGACTGCCAGCGGCAAAAAGCCTTGCCTTTTCCGGAGACCCTTCCCGAAATGAGTTCACGCCCGCGGGGGCCCCTTTATCTCGTCCGCCGCGCCGCGCGCTACTTGTTTCGCGCCTCGATTATGAGCCTCTATATGAGCCGCTTGTCTTGTCTCCCCCCTCCAGAATACGATGAAAAGCCAAGCTAGGCTTTTGGAATGGGCCGTTAAATTAGACAGGAATTCGATTAACTCTGCTCAACGACACACAACCGAAAAAAACTGATGCTTTGTGTGTTTTGGCATTCTGGAGCACCTCTAAAGTGACAAAGGGAAGGACGTGATGTCGTAGATACCGTAATCGGGACTACAAGGGATACTGTAGGGACCAATTTAGCGATTAAATGGGTTAAATTAACTTAAAAGACAAAAATAAAGGTATCAAAGCAAACTTTCAAATAGCCTAGCCCGCGCAAAGACAAATGTTTCTCATTCAAAGTTGAAGTGATTTATCAAAAGGCCCTATTTGTCAATTTCGGGAAGAAGAGACAACCCGTTCCATGTTCGTTCGTTAGTTCTGCCCGCTTTTCGAGTACACTTCAGAAGGTCATTTACCCCCGGCCGTCTGTCATCGCTCGATGGTTCAAATTCCGACGTCCTACCCGCCTGATAACCTTCCATAAGATACACGCCGGCCGTTCATTCGGGGTGTTATGTCAGTTACTCCTCATTGCTTCGGCCCTTTTTTGAAAGCCACTTCCCCCCAAAAGCGTTCATAGGGTGCTCCGTTCAACCTCGAAGGCACCGAAAAAACAACAAAGCGAGTTCGCAACGTTGTCAAAAGTCGCGAAAATGATTGATTAATCACTCTATCGAGCGGCTGCGTTGCAACTCTGCTGCACTCTGAAAGCTTGCCTGCCTTCGCCGACTTCTGATGTCCTTTGATTGGTCGTTGTGATACCTATTCCAACCTAATGTACTGACAGACAACTTCTGGAAGCTTTCCTCCACCCTGGCTGCACCCGACAAACACATATACCCATAATAATCTATCGCTTTGCTTGCTGTCTATTTTCTCGGATAAACATAAAAACACCAAAACACCACCGATTTCCAGCCCTTGCGGTAATTCAATAAATGCCGTTATGACTTGGTCCTCGGGCTAGGCCTGGGTTGGCGCAATGTTAATACACTTTTTCAGCGCTCCCAAATGTCAACCGGTAAAAACGGCCCCCAAAGCAGTCCATAAAAACGCAACCAACAAAACAAAAAAAAGTACATACGAAAGCCCTTAAGCAACTCTCAAAAAGTGTCACGAACATATAGAATGACATGACACATAGCTAATGAGATCAGTGCGTGGCCCTGAAAGCCCTGTGTTTACACCTTTATGTTGTAGTGAAACTATAATTTGCCCAGTGGCCGGCGATAAACGTAATAATGGGTTACGTTGCTACGGTAAACAAAGTGGTACCTTGTAAATTTCCGGAACTATTGAACAAAGAAAATGGTTCTCAATTACGTCGTCAAGTGACAACTTTAACATTCACAGAATTACCAACAGTTTCGATTGACGTAAAAAGTAACTTTTAACTCAATTTTATTATTACATAATGATAACAGTGTATGTCACTGGGGCTATTTTTATGGCATTATTACTGCAAATTGGTAGTAAATCTAAGTCAAGTTGATGAAAATAAAGAATTCTGATGCATTACAAAGTTTATGGTTTGTGTTCGAGCATGTTGTGGGCGATTTCACGCAAACGCTGGAAGGATCCGGCAAAATTGGGGTAGACGATGGGGCGATGGTCGGTGCGCTGGTCATCGACGCAGTATTTGTTGCACACCAGGGCTGAAAGTTGGTCATTTACAGTGTTTGAAGACTATAAAAGGATGTGAATTCTTACCAGGAGTGCTGACAGCGCTCTTATGCCGATTTCGAATGTATCGCGTGAAATACTTGATGACAATCTCGGCCGTTTCCGTCGGGAGCAAGTGATTCCATCGATGGGACAGCGCGAAGAACATGCTGAAGAGGCCGTGATAGCCAGGCTTTCGGAGGAGACCGATCTCTTGGAGCTGGGCATAGGTGACGCCGATTTCGTCTTCGTCGGTTTGTGGCTTTGATTCGCCTTCACGTAAGGGGCGGAGCTCGGCTGTTGGGGGTGCCGCGATCACACTGAAAGCCAAAATTGATTTCAAACTTCGAGAAAGCGTCAAAAAGCTTACTGTTGATAAGGTTCAAAGCCAAGAGCAGCAAAATCCTGCAAAAACACCTTCAAATCGACCTTATTGATGGATCCAATCGGATTGATATCGGCTGAACTGCAGTCGTACTTGGTCAAATAGCCCACAAGGCTCTCATCAACATTTGACGAAGACAAAACAAGCAAGGATCCAGTAAGGCCAGCAGTAACAGGTAGAAGTTGCGCATTTAGGTACGATAGAACCATTCTGGCGCGGGCTTGAATGTTTTCCAGGGCCAATTGGGCACGATAGTCGGCATGGGAGTGGGTAACGAGAAGTCCATGGCTGTCAGCAAAGGTCGTTTTGAAGGAATCCACGATGGAATCAATCGATTGCCTGGAATTGGCCAACTTTTAAGCTGATCTAACCCTCCAGCAAAGCCAACTTACACGCTAAAGTTAGCCCCCAAACACTCGGCAATATCCCGTGCCCGCGTCTCTGTCTCGATGGACGAGTTGACTGACTTCATGTAGCAGACGTAGAACAGCCGATTCGCAAGTTTCTTCGGATCCGTCTCAGTCACAGGTTTGTTATGCAGGTAGAAGGCTTGATCCAGCTTAATCCCCTGATCTTGATACCGTTTCACAGCTTGACAAACTTTGTCACACATGAGATAGACGATAGCTGCCACGGCGGCACTATCAGCTCCACCAGATAAGGCCAAGAAATAGCCAGCGGCCGTGCTTCGACGAAGGTAGTGCCAAAGATAGGCGGATGGGGCGTGGAAGAGTTCCTGGCGGGTCGTGTAGAAGGTAGGGTTGATCGGGGTCGAGAGAGCTCCCTGTTTGGAAACGACAATCTCGACATTGAGCGGAATTGTCTTCAGCAAGGCTGATCGGCTTGATAGCTCGCCAAGGGATGCGATTTTGCCGCGATAGATCTCGGATTCATTCAAATCAAGGACGGCAGTGGCGATTTCCTTCAAAATTGGTATACTGTAGGATTCAAACGCCCTTTCAAAATCGACTTACAACATCCTCCAAATCAAACTGCTCAATATACTTGTAAATGGCTCCATTCTGCAGAATCGCAGACATTCCATCAAACAGAACGCGATCGCCATCGAAGCCCCGGCTATTACTGTATAAATAGATCCCGCCCAGTTTCGACGAGGCATCCTGCATGAGCTCCGTGATCTTCTTCGCCGACTTTCCCAGTATGTGATGACTACCAGAGCCATTGCAGATGACGTCGACGCCCTGGAGGGCCCATTCGACTGATGGCGACTTCGGACACCACAACTCTTCGCAGATTTCGACGGCAATCTTGATGCCATCCTTCGTTTCGACGATTCCATGACCGAAGGGGACGTCATCCTGGTCGATGCCATGTTGTCGGAGGTTGAACGGCTGACATTCAGTGCCGTGTTTCCAGGATTTGAAGTATCGGGATTCTCGATAGACGTCATCGTCACATAGGGCCGATTTCGGATGGATCAGACCAACTTGCCCCGCGGCAAGAACAATCATACAGTTGTAGACGGCAGCCCGGAAGCGAATCGGCATCCCAGTCACGATGACCATGTTGTCCAAAGTTCGGGAAACGTCGAGAATCTTGGCGAGGGACTCCCAGCAGTGGGTTTCAGTGTCGCGCTCGAAGAAGTGATCAAGGCAACTGTAGCCACAAAGCTCGAGTTCGACGCCGACATGGATGTTGGAGCCGGCCGCGTGGGATCGCTTGATGGCTGAAATCGGTGTTTTTCGATGTCAGATTACGGTAGGAATGCGGTAAAAGTCAACAAACCAGTCAAAGCCCGCTCCAAATTCCCTTCCCAATCCAAAGCCCACTGATTCAACGCACAAACGCTGACATTGACCCGTCGATTGAACTGGGCCGTCATATGGGCATTCATTGGGCCAAATTTGGCTTCCTCGGCCGAGAAATTCGCTTGGGAAACACCAAAATTGCCACTAAAGGGCTGGGTTGGACCGACAGTACTCATGTTTGTGATCAGTATACCTAAAAAAATGAACATACGACCGTTTTATGGCAAAGCAAAACAACAAAATAAACATATTTCAAAGCCTGGAACGCAGTCTATCGGAAGAATCGCTTCCGGAAGTACGCCAAACCGCCTCTCTTCAAATAGAATAAACGGCATATGACCGGAAATGCTTCCACCTTCGAATGAACATTGTATTTTGGTAAGATTTATAAAACTGACCCGAGCCCAGTTGCTGTTATAAAACGAAAACAATACAAAAGTTAATACAAACAAAAACAAAAGTTACAAAAATTACAGTATCAAAACTGTCTATGAGATCGTGTACTCATTTACACTCTTCATGGATGTATGAACCCTTCTTCATGTCACTGACCACGGGAAGGAGACCATTCTTCAAAACCTTCTTACACGTAACGCAACTTGACGTGAATCCGGCCAGCACCTTCTGAGCGACTTGGACGAGGAAGAACAGGGTGGTCTCCATGTCGGCTTTAGGCTTTTGATTCGTCTCAAAAACGTGGAAATGGTTATTGACCAGCTGGATTTGGCTGTTGAAGGCGTGGAATTGGGAGGGCGCGTAGGGGTCGACCTGGAATACGGTACTTTTTAACAATTTCAAACATAAAGGGTCAAATGTACAAACCTTCTTCCTGCGATCATCCAAATACTTGACATCCTCATTGGCACCGTATATGTTGACATAGTCAATCTTCCCACGAGTCACGAGCAGGATCAGTTTGAACGATTCCCGGGCGTATTGGACAGACAATTCATGAATCGCGTGAACGACACTCTTATCATGGCTCTTTTCGGTGATTTTGCCGTTCTTCGCGCCGAATCGCGCATTGAACTTCATGATGCCATTCTTCAAGTTGGTCTCAAACTCCTTCTGTTTCTCCTTGATATCGCTGCTTCCATCGCACTTCGGAACCTCCGGCTCATCGACATAGATCGACCGATGCTTCGTGTTGCCGATGTGAGGGATCAGCGAAGCATGGCACGTTTCGGCATAGGCTAGTGTCTGGGACTGCTGTCGAAGGGCGTCCTGAGTCGCATCAAAGGTATTCATCACACTGAAATCGGTGCTGGCTTCATCGATGAACTTCATGATGGCGTCCATTGTCGGATCCGGCTTCTCGGCGGAGTACAGTGCGTCGGGCATCGTGTTCAGGGTGCGATGAAGCTGACTGAAACCAAACCGATTATAAACAACCCTCAGAAGTGTTTTCCAACTTACTCATAGACTCTCGACAACTCTCTCGACTTGTCATCCAAGTTCCGGTAGGCCATGATACTTTTGATGGAATCGTCGGTGGTGTGACCAAAGTTGCTCGTCCAATTTTCGAGATGAGCAATGTGTCGAACTGAATGAACACCTGAAAATCGAATTTCATGCAAATTATATATAAAAAGATAATGAGAAATGTAAATTAACATACAGTTGGCGACAGATTCCTGGATGCTGGCCAAGTCGAGGGGAGCTGCCTTTTTGGCGGAATTCTGGAAGGCCGCCATGGTTGGTGTTGCTGAAGTTGCTGCGTTTTATGTGAAAAGGGTCCAAATAGTGAGATCAAAATGGGAACGCAGGTCCAAAAGTGGGATCGATTCGGGAAAAGTGTACGCGGTTAAGCTTTTCGCGCGATACGTTGGGCTCACTTTGCCAAAAGACGCAGTGAACATAGACAAACATGCTTTTTTGCCATTCTATTGGTTGTAAACTGATTCTGAGTTGTTATTACGCTTATTTACACCTATTCTAAGTTGTTTGTGTCAGGATTTTGGCTAATATGCATCGAATCTGTCAACTAAAAGTCCGGGCACTGCTGATCGTCTTGAAAAACACCGTACAAACAATCATTTACAAGCTTTATTCCCATCTTATAACTTCACTAACAATACAAAACCACATTAAACCTTTCAAACTTTTAAAAATTGACCAAATAAAACATTAAGCAATACGCATAGGTGCAAACACCACCGACAAATCGACCTTCGCGTACGCGTTTTCGTCGCCGATGCGTTGGACGTGTTTGAGCCAGGCTTCATAGAATCGCAGGACTTCGCCGCTTTGGGGGTTTGACATGAATTGATCTGAAAACGTCTACATTTATACATTCATCTTCAAAGCATCGCCAAACTCACTTTTCAACTCCATCGGAGCCTCGTGTTCCCGCCACTCTTGGAAGTTGAGAATCTTCGCATAGAACATCTGCTGATCATACAGACGCTTCTTCGTGTAGGACCGTTTCAAGAAGCCGCCGTTACAGGCCGGGCACGGATGGCCGAAAACATTCCGATACGGTGGAGCGAAGTCAAATGTGGCATTGCAATCGTCACAGATGAACTGGCTTTCGAGGAACTTCTTGTAGGCGGCATTCATGGCTTCGGTGATTTGCCTTTCGATGGGAAGCGGGTTCTTGCCAGCGTCAAAATCGCAGGAAGCGTTCTTCCCGGGGCAGCGAGCCAGGACGGGCCAGCCATCGATGCCGGCGGCTTCACGGAATTCGCCGGGAGTGTTGCACTTCGGGCAGGTGATGGTCAGAGGGTCACAGACCTCAAAATCAAGAAGACCAATACCAGCGTTTTCATCGTTCTCTTCGGCATCGACAGCGTCACGAAGTTTCCTTCGGTAGCCAGTGGGATCGAGTCCGAGGGCCATGGCGACCTGGCAGGCGTCCATTTCTTCGATGGGTTCACAGAGACGCGACACGACTGGATGGATTTGGTGGGAGAGGTAGTAGTGAGCATCTGGAATCACAAAAGTTGAAAAACAGATTTAATTTAAAGGTCAAAACATACCAATCTTTAACTTTTCATCGCCTTCAATCTCAACCGCCGCATAAGCCCTCTGCGTCGCCGGATTGTTGGTCCCATCCTCGCAAATGACATACTTGACGACGTCGCTTTGACGCAGATTCCTGTTCCGCGTCTTGTTCAACCTCAGTGCCACCTGGACATGAGGCTGTGCCTTTGAATCGTTGTAATCTTCGGGCCGATGGGTCAGCTTCTTCAAAATCTCAAACTTCTCGATGGCCAAACTACCATTTGAGATGGCTTCCTTCACGTCGGATAGCGTCTTCCGAATCGCTTCAATCATCTCATCGTGACTCGGCGACGACAGAATCGCATTGACGACGACTTCACCGACTTCTCGTGCCAAAGTCGACCAATCACGACGAACAATGTCCAAACCCTTCAATTCACGCGAAACTCGGGTTTCATTGCTCAAATCGATGGCGAGACCGGCGTACTTCTTCTTTTTCAGCAGCAACAAGCGCTTGTAGACGCCATCAATGTCGAGGGTGAGGCATTTGTAGGACTTGTTGATCAACTTTTTGATGGTCGTGCCGATGCGCTTCGCTTCTGCCAAATCGGTCGAGTTCGTATTGACCATGATGGAATCGGTATCACCGTAGATGACGGCATAGCCATTGTTTTCGACGATATTGCGAGTGGCTTCGAGAATCTCACGACCCTTGGCTGTGATCATGGCGGCCAGGGTTTTGGCGCAGAATCGACTGCCATCGAAACCGAGACATCCGTACATGGAATTGGCCGTGAGCTTTAGACCGAGCTGACGAATGTCGTACTGCTTGTAGCGCTCGGAATTCTTGTCAGGGCAGCGTTTCATCTCGTTCTTGACTTCTCGGCGGGACATGACGAGCTTGCAGATTTCGCGGGGGAGGATGCCCTGAGGGGTGCTGGCATCGGGCATGTTTGGGAGGTTGGTTTCATTCTGAAATGATTCCAATGCATAGAATTCTCAAAAAGGTGGAGCCAAACTTACGACTTGAGCCGATTCCGACGTCGAAACAGTCGTAAAACAGATGTTAAACTCCTGAATGATGCTCGGATACAGGGAGTTGAAATCCAACAACACGATGTACGTCTCATAGAGGCCCTTCTTCGGTTCAAGGACCAAGCCACCAGTGTATTGGGCCTTTTTGGAGTTGCCAGAAGCCGGCGCCGCTGCGGTTCCATCGCCACCATCTTCAGTCGGTTCAGCTTTAACAGCAGGGGTATGTTTCGGCTTGAATCCGAGCTTATCCGGAGCGACAAATCCATCCTTGTAGAAAGCGTGCAACAACAAGTACTCATTTCGCTCGGCACGGCCACCCATAAGCGTCCTTGAAAGCACTCCACCAACAATCTGCGTGATCTGCAGGAACAGGGGCAATGCACTGAGTTGAGCCAGGATCCGTTGCGAGAATTCGGCTTCTTGGAAGGACCAGCATATCAGTTGGAACAGGGAGTCGGTTTTGCCCTTGTTTTCGCTAAAACATCGACTTATTCAACCTTTAAGCTTTAGAAAACGAAGAAAACTCACAAGAAAACAGCCTGAATCTGCTCCGAATCCACATTGATCCGCACTGCCTTCGGATCCACCGGTGCCAACACCTTGCTGACGAGCTCATCCAGATCGTAGGATTGCGACTTCACCAGCTCCATGGCGGCGCTCTTCGAATCAATGCACAATCGGCCTGCTGTCAATGCCCATCGGAATGCCTTGTTCGCTGGAAGCTGCTTCAGGGTTTCCTTCCGCTTTAGCCTGCCCAAAAAGTGCCAAATCTGGATACCGTGCTCTTCCAGACGTTCACGAAGAAGTGCCAATTGCGCGGCAATGTCGTGTCCGATGAGTAAATCCGGATCGCAGTCCTTCAAAACGCGCAGAAACTTGGCCAACATCTGCTTTTCATTGGCAAACTTCTCCACCGTGATCCGACGATTGGCGGCATCTTGTTGAAATTGGACGGGGAGGGCACATCCGGTCGGAGGGGCGATCAGGGTCAACTTGTTGTTCCATTTGTAGGAGTTCGGCTGGCTCAACGAATACTGCTCAGCTTGAAGCATCGAAATCAAGACGATTTGCGGCTTGTTGGTCTTCTTGTTGGCCATCGTCAAAACATTGATCGCCATGGCACGAGCGGTCGGCACTGGCTCCGATTCGAGTCCTTTTGCAACGTTGATTTCGGTGATGGCGAGCATCTTGATGTTGACGATGAACTCATGTTGGCAGTGAGAGGCTTGACTGCCAGCAGCGACCTCCTGGGCATCGGTAACGTCGATCCAACAGGGCCCTCGGATGTCCTGCTCCGTCAAGAGACGCTCCAGTGGGGTCACAGTGGCATTCAAGACGCGACGATAGGTACGACCGTTGGCGGGACCGCCGGGAACCGTGGCAAAGTTGGGGCCATACAGGACTTCCAGACAATCGGCTTCGTCGATGAGTTCCTCGTCCATCGCGGCGAACTTTTTCCGCGTTTCGCGGGCTTTGAATTGTTTCACGTTGTACTTGCGTTGGAGGAGTTCGCAAACTTCGTCATAGACCATGGCAACGGTGACGGCTTCATCGCTGTCGCGGACCTGGAAAGGCGTCAATGAGGGTTTTCAATGAAGTAAAGCAACTTACAGTATCCCTTTTCACGAAAAACAGCTTCTGCTGGATGTTTTTGACAACGAGGCAGACAGTCTTGTAAGCTGAGGGGCCAGTCTTGATGAATCCGAACAGATAGACACGTCCAGCAACCTTCGGCTCTTCATAGGCATCGAACCAATACATTCGAAGGGCACGTTTACCGTCTTCGGTGGTGACGAAATAATCGCAATCGGCTTCATCCTTGAGGGAGACGTGTTTTGAGGGTTCGAGCTTGGGGGTTTCATCGGCGGCTTCGTTCAAAAAGTTGCTGAAATTGATCGGTTAGACAACTTATCAATGAAAAATGATGGCTTACTCGGTGTTGATAAGGCTCAAATTGTTCTTCGTGCTGAATTGAGCGAATCCAGGGGTCGACTTAACCGGTGCAACAGGAGATTCAACTTCAGCCTTCGGTTTGGCTTCAGCAACGACGGGTTTTGGCTCGGATTCGCTTGGCACTGGATCAAAATCCATCGGAGCATTGAAATCCATGTCCTCATCGTAGTCATTGCCCACATCAGGTGCAGGGATGGGTTCGGCCTTGACTATCGGAGCAACTGGAGCGGGCTTGGAGAAAGTTGGGACGGATTTTTTGACGATCTTTTGGAGTTTGACGGCACGCGGGGCCAAGGGGGTTGGTGATGCGGGGCGTTTGAAGATGTTTCTGAAAACGATCGATTAGAAAACCTTCCAAAATGGTCAAGACTAACCTCGAAGGCGAGCTTGTAACCTCGGCAACTTCATCCTCAACGCCAAAATCGTCGTAAGCCTCCTCCGCCGGGGCATCGTCGCCAGCAGCGCCAGCCAGTTCCTCCAACACGTTATGCAGCTCTTCATCGACCGCGGGTGCCGCTTCAACCTTCCGAGAAAAATTCGCAGTCTTCTTGGTAGCCGTAGAGAAGAAGGAGTCAATCTTGCTTCGCTTTAATCGGCTTTCTGAAAATTTTTATATATAAACTTCCCAAAAACATCCAAAACCAACCTTCGCGTTCCTTCTTTTTCTTTTCCTTATCCTTTTTCGCCTTGTTGTAGTCGTCTTGGTCGTCGTCATCGGTTCCGTAGCCGGCGCCGTCTAAAACATCACCTATTAAACATAAATTTAGCCATTTTAAACCAAAAACTGACCATCGTCCTCAACAAAGTTCCGTGCGGAGTATTTCGCCTCGTACTCCTCCTCATCGACTTCATCGTACAAGTCTTCATCCACGTTCGTCACCTACAACCAGTTACTTTGCCTCAGAAGTTTAAAAAACTCAACTTACATCCTCCCGATGAACCCGTCCATGAGCTCGGAGATTCCTCAACTTTTCCAAATCCTCGGCGGCTTTCGTCTTTTTCGGTCCACGCGCCCGTAAGCTACGCCGACTCGGGCCCTCTTCATCAGACATCTTGACAGTTATTCAGTTGAAAAATCGCCGGAAGCAAGCAAAAGCAGACGGTTTGAAATCGTAAAATTCGTACGAGTTCGACGTCGACACACCTCGAGCGGTAAACCAGCGCGCACGCATTTCTTTGTAATGCTTTTTTGCGCGCCTCTGCGTCTTTCGTGGTTGGAGTACATTTGTGCGTTGAAAGTGTAGCGCGTGCAAGTTTTAAAGACCATCTGATTTGAGGTTCGCTTATCAGGTAAAGCGTGAAGTGACATCAGTTTCTGTGGTAATAAAGATAATAAAAGTGAACAGAAAGTTCATGGAAAGTAGACCCAAACCACGTTGGACACAAGTCCCATTGGCGGTGGGTCAGACGTAACAAAGGAAACATTCATGGATGGGACGTGAAAACGTGAAAGTGCATTGTGTTAGCACACGAGGGTTACGTATAGCATGGTACAATGGGGCAGACGCAGGGATGCGAAATCCCCCGGGGGAAATCAATTCGGGGGATATCCCCGGGGAAATCCCCG
>KB455128.1:19460-33731 GCA_000341325.1 Panagrellus redivivus
CATGTTGATCCACAAATACTCCCATTTCTCATCCAGCCAACGTAAATAGGTATTCCTCGCCGGAAACATTTTGCAACAAGCGCACGAGACTTGGAACACTTGTGCTCCTTTTTCCCGACTTCTTTCTCGTCCGTCGTTCAGTTTTTCGGCTGGTCCTATTCGAATACCCCAACACTACATGCACTGATGTGAAATCAAGCCAAGGGAGTAGTAATTGGAGAGCAAAAAATAAGCTTGACAAGTGTCTGTGAGATCCGTAGGGGACAGTGATCGACCAGGCAAGCCTATCTTAACTATTGGTAGACGTATACTCAATTCCAATGCACACATACATAATGGGGGTGTCCAGTGAACACATAACGTTCGCGGTTTTCGGACAATCGGCTCTCAACAAACACGGAAGGCGTTTTTATGTTCCTTCACGCAAAATAGGCATGAGAAGTGGGTGGATTTGAGGAGAAAGAGGTGCTAGAAATGGGGTTTGGCAAGTTTAGATATTGAAGGGGTGTAGATCGTAAAGAATTTTTGCTTGACTTTTGTAAAAGTTTCAACTTTTGTCAAATTCTTTCTTACTAAAACAAAATAATCTTTACTTTTTTCAAAATTCGTATCAACATCCTATTTCCAACTATAGTGGTCAAATCTCGACCCTCTATGCCAAAAACGAAACCCGACCCTCTCCACCGCATTCCAACCCCCTCCAAATTCCATCGCCCTTTGACCACCACCGACTCGCATCCTCGAAACCCTCTTCTGGAAGCCTTTGTTGCAATTGCAACTCCCATCTACCCACTTCCATGTACAGTCTCGATCCATTGTTATCTCCACCACCTCCAAAGCGCCTACATACTTAGGGTCCATCTCCAACAAAAGAAAGGTCGTCGCTACCTCCTTAAGCCGTTTCGTTTGTTGTTTTTTCGCTCTTCTCCTTTCTTTTAAAGAAGTTTTCAAATGCCTCCGGCTGTTCGCTTCAGTCTATGGCTAACAGCTAGCAGTCGGCCGGCGGCCAGCTTCCATGTGCTTGCTTTGCATTGAGGGGGTTAGGGTTGTGTTCCGTTATTATACATTTTTGAGTCACTCGCTTTTTTGGTCCACATTTCTAAATATGTATGCTGTCAGCGGGTTTTGGCTGTTTTTTGATTGCCTTGAAGGCAGAGACAGACATCAGTATGCGTTTAGACGTCAATGTGGATGGCTGGCACATTGTAAGTGGGATAGATGGTTTGAAGATGTTCAGGATGGATTGCCTTTTAGACGTGTTGGACTTGACAAATGTTTGGTAGGGTATTGCCAGGCTACAGGGGTGTAGCCCAGGGTGCATTATTAGCTAAACGGAATGATGGAAGGCCATTCGACTGGCTGGGATGGCGTGTGACGTGTGCCATGTGGTTTTTTGTTGTCAGTGGGTTGAGTTGGACTTACGAAAGCGCTATAACTGTCTCTGTGTGCTCCAACGGCTAAAAATTTTGTTTATTGTTATCACCGTTTCACATTTTCTTTAAAAACTTTCAACTTTTTCCACAAAAAAGCCGCTTTTATGACCCCAGCGACCTCCCCTAATCTAAACAAAGCCAACCCCAAGTCCATCCACCCACCCAACACCCTGCCCGATCTCACCCGATCTAATCAATGTGCCAGTCCAACCACCCAGCCATGCCTTTTCCTCTTTGTTGTTGTTGTTTTTTGACTCTCTTCACGTACCCCTCACTTCTAATCCATAAAACCGACCCAATCTCTTCCCGTAGTTTGTAACAATAAAACCTGTGTCGAACACAAGAAGCCCATTGTCCCCCCTTGTACCTTCTCAACGGCTTCCTGGATTGCAAGGAACACAAGAAGCTACGCCGACGGAGTACTCGGTCAAAAGGTAAATACGTATGTTCGAGTAGTAGTACCGAGGCTTTGCACACCCGAGAATGCGTTTCGCTTTCCGACGAAACACAAAGAACTTCACTCGTTTTATGAAACTTTTTGACGTCGACAGACGTTGTTTTGTACCGTTGAAATTTCGACGAGAACAGTCTCGTGCTTTCCGCAAAGCCGTTTGCCGGCCCGATCCAATCCGTTGCGTGCTTATGCATATAGTTTGGGTTGCGGACATTGACGATCACGGGCACAACCGTTGTATTTTGTTGTTTTTTTTGACGGCCTTGGGCGGAGCTATGTTTATAAAGGGCCGGGCTAGGGGCTAGGAATGTCATTTTCGCTTTTGTAAAGGTTAAGGGATGGTTTTTCCGGAAGTTCGTTTCCATAAAGGGATTATAGGCAGTATCGATCAAACTGGCGATATGTTAGGGATGACGTTTTGACTGTATTCAGGGGTTTTTAAGCCTGTCTCGACGATTTTAAGCCTCTGAATTGGAAAAATGTCAATTCAAATTGCCTCAAAGCCATCCATCTTTCAAATACCAAGTGTCACCACCTCCAGATCGGCGAATTCTCCCTCATCGCATTCTTTCAGATTGCATTCACTGATAACAGCAACTCGGCATGCATGCCCCAACCAGCTTTTCTCGACATCTAGTTTTCTTTCATGAGCTTTCACCAGCCATTTGCCCTTGGAATCGAGTAACAATGACCGGTATATCTGAAAAAGATATCCCGCCAGCCAAATGGAATTCTATTTCCGTAGCCATTAAACAACTTCCAGCCGTCAAAAACGTGCCAAATCACATTACATAAGCTCCATCCAACACGGGAATGCAGTTCCATGTTGCAAAAGTATGGCTCTTCCCTCCGATTGCGCGATTCCACCCCTCCGTGAGCTGTTTTAAAACCCCTGTCTTTCCAATAGACTCCTATGTTCCACAAAATGTAGGCCCCGAAGTCGAGTTCCGTCGTCAATGCTCGCCTCCGCCACTTAACCCTCCCGAACATCCACCACATGCCTGCCGATTTACAAGGTGTTCCAATTAAATCCCCTTCTTCATCATGAGCGTGTCTACCTCTGTCTCCCTCACCAAATAGACTGTAGACCATAAAAAACTCGTGTAGCACCGTGACCATCAAATTTAATAAGTCCGAAGTGTGAAAGATTGTAAAAAGCAACCTTGTAGGTCACAGGCATGGCCTCCGAAAAACGGAAGACCCTCTCAGGGAGCGGCATCAAGGGCTTCCTGAGGTCATCCTTTTCGTCAGTGTCATCCCGACGGTCAACCACAAATGGCTCATCAAAGAAGCGCAGCAAGACAATCCGGTCACTCACGTCGTCCTCCGGAAGCGAATTCAGGTCAGTTTTGTGAGGGCAGTGAAGTGAAAGGAGGGCTTTCTGAGGCGAGATTACTTACTTACGAAAAGGGGGAGGGAGATACTGATCTTGTCGAATCGGTTGAAAACAGTTTTTATTGGTAGCTGTTAAAATTGATAATATTTCTTTCTCCGAAATTTTTCTTTCTTACTTCAATTTCAACTTCAGTTTTCGTATTTTTGTTTTTTTAAATCCCCAAAATCCGTTCACATATGTATTTTTTGAGCATATTCATCCTTTTCTATTTGTGCATCTCACAATTTCCGCCTGTCCCTTCTTCCCAGATTCGATTATTCAATCAATCCCTTAAATTGTTACCAGCCATAGTCTGAAATTCTTACTCATATTTTCCCACCCACTCACTGTTCATATTTATCATACCAGTGAGGCGGTTTCCAATGCAATCGCTCGGCAATAACCATATTTTTGCTGTTTTCGAAGCGCTTTTGCCGTTTATTATCTATGATCATGAATCTCCACTGCATTGTGATCAGCCGTCTGCGTGGAATAACTTTTTTGACACCATGCGGCGCAAGAAAGAACCCTCAAAAGGTTGGTACTTCCCTGACATTAACAAAATATCTGTTTCTGTCCCCATTCCAGACAAGAATGACGCTTGTTTAAAGCTAGTCGAGTTGCTCGAATCAGTCTACTTCACTTTCGGCCCCGGTATTCTGCCATTTAACTGGGCTTTGAGCATTCTGAGCAAGTGCCTCGAAACACTCGGACAGCCTGTTAGCTTAGAAGTCATAAAGGCCGCCCTCGAAGCGCGTGCCGATCCAGAAGTCTATACCATTCTTAAAGAAGACGAATCCGAAGCCCCAGTGAATCTCGAATCACCGACAAAACGTATCCGTCGGATGATCGGCGGCTCATTGCGTTGGAAAAGCAAAAGCGAACATGCGAAACTTCAACGAAGCCAAACGATTGCCGCGATTTCGGTCAACCCATCAAGCAAATCTGATTTGTCATCGACAACGTCGTCAAAAGTCAGAAATTCCGACTTTTTTAATCATTTACGAGCTGTGAAAAAAGTCAAATTCACGATTCCGGATGGAGGTGAGCTGCGATGTCCGCCATTATAAGTCGATAATCGATAGTTTTAGAGAGTGAAACTTCGTCAAAAACCATAGAACGAAGACCGACAGGGCTAAAATTGAAGAAACAAAGCCTTCAACGACGCGCATCATGTCCAGAATTTCCAAAATTCGGCCCCTTGCTTCCACCGAGTCCTCAAGAATCATGTGATAGAGGCGAAATAGCGGAAGTAGAGTCAATATGTGACTCAAACGTCGTTGAATCAGTGTCAGAAGGGGTCATATCGAGCGTCGATACGTTTACAAAGAAGCAATCTCGATGGAAAACGTTTCGACGAAAGATTCTTAAACTGACTCGGCGGAATTCTAATCATCTGTCACTGGATGCCATCAGCGAAGTCTCCGAATTGGACATAGTCACTCCATTGGCTTCCGATCTTCCAGTGATGCAAACAAGACCTCTAAACCGACGCATCCGACGGTGGCAATCGTCATCTGGGATTCTCATCCATGAGAATGCGGTTGCCAGACAGCGCGTTGCGACACTGTAACTTTATTTTCAACACTTTTTTCTTCAAAATAACAAAAGCCACACTGATATCAAATGCTTTGATACAACTTCACGTTTGTAACGCCGATTTAATCAATTCAATACTTTTGAATTTTGTTTTCCTCTTTGTATTTCTGTTCTTATTGTTCAAAATTCACAACGCTCGACAATCTCGACTGTCAAACTGTTTTCGTATCGTAGCACCGCCTGTTTTCCGTCGGCCGACATGTATACAATACGAAATGTATTCGCCTTTTCGGTTTACATGTAATGTACAACCTGCATTTCCGCATTTATTAGGATTGATGTTGCGTGATTTAACGGGGATTATCTGATGATTAGTTGGTTGATTTTTGATTACTGTTCGAGTCTTGTCGTGCACGAATTTTGTTTTGCTTTTTCACTTTTCAGTTTTTATTATCATCTGAATCAAATTTTTGAAGCTTTTACGTCGTTTTCCCACTAAAATCATCCCAAAAGGTTGCACCATTTTCACTTTCATCCACTGAATGTTGAACAATCCAATCGCCGACGATGGATGGACGGTCATGGGTCGGCTGCTCGTAAAGTGGGGCATTATTCAATTTCAAAATCTCCCGACGATGGCGCGGCGCACTTTTTCAATCTATCGCAATCCCCAGGGGAGCCCTTTCGATCGAACATTGCTGATCAAAAAGGGTCTCCGGACACTAGCCGGAAAAGGTCTTCCACCTCCACCACCGACATCGCCAGTGACTAATGTAACTGCCCCACTGCCGGAGCTGGTCGACTGCTTCTTTCGGGAAATCAATCCGCCAACATTGTAAAGTCGGGAAAAAATATGGTTTACGTGTTTTGCGCCCTTTCGCCTTTCGCATGCATTCCAATTAAAGTGCATCTAATCGGGTGTTGCATCAATTTTGACTCACAAATTGAGCATCTTATCGTGCCTTCGGTGTGATCGGTCACCGTTTTACCATTTTTCCGTATCTTTATTGTTTCCGATTTGTCGAATTTGCAACCATCTGTCCTTTTTTACAATTAGGAAGTATAGCGTGATCGGCCTATGTTGATTTATGTTGACTCCTAGCCAGCCATCAGAACGTAGACCGCTTGGCCGATGATCCCCTGAGGCGTTTTTTAGTCCTTTCCTTTGTTGGCGAATGTCAAACAGGCTGGTAATAGCCAAAAAAACAAGGTTCAATATCCAGTTGTCCCAATTTTGTCGTCATTCCAATTGCAATTAGGACACGCCTCTGGTTTCAAAAGCTGGCCCTAACTGTAAGATTCTATTTTTGTCAACTTTCATGGCCAATTGAGCTGATCTTTGTAATGACCCTCTCGACTTTAATCATTTTGAGCCCAAATTAACCGTTTAACCACGTTTTTATTGTCCATTTGCTGTCTCGTCCATCTGTTTGGGGCGCTATTTTTCGTTGCTATGTGAAACTTTCGAGAAATATGTCTATTGCCTGCCCATTATTCTGTGGGCGGAAATGAGCACCTCAGATGGGGTTTCTTTTCCGTTTTTGGTTAAAATTTGATGCTTTTTCTTAGAAATTTTAGTTTTTCCGAGGTTATTTTTTCGATTTTCGCATCCAAGTAGTGAATTAATTGCCTATTTTGTAGCCATTTGACGCAAATGGTTGTTTTTCAGTGACGTCTTCTACAACAGCGACACCAAGAAGGCTGCCGAGACGGTCCGCCGCCCGCGCCCAAGCTCCTTGACGAGCACCCCTGAAGGCCAGCATCACAGTGACGACGAAAACAACGTGATTGAGATTCCGACGACAGCATCAACTCCAGCAACGCCCGTGGATATGACGGTTGAAAAGCGGATTCGTGTTGAGGATGATGCGGCTTCGGATACTGCGAGTGCCAGTAGCGAGGTGGGTTTTGGCGATTTCACATGCAATTTGCATAAAATGCCCTTTTACATCAAATTCTGTGTTTTAGGACCCATCATCGACGCCAGATCGACCTGATCCGTCACGCCGTATGCTCATTGAAAGCGGAGGCCCAGGTGGTGATGCGCGAACGCTGTCATCTGCCGAGTTTTTCGCTCAATTGTCGCAGAAGTTTGAAGCGAGACCGAAGATTCAGAAGTTGGGGGAGAAGTTGAAAACGGTAGGTGATCGATTTTAGCTATTTATACATTTTTCATGTCAAAAACTGTTTCAATTCTCTAAAACCCCACTTTTCAGCTGCTAGCCCCACGCGAACAGCACCATTTCGCCCACTTCCGACGCCTCTTTGAAGGCCACATTGCCGAAGGCGATGGCCTCATCATGTCATTTGCGTGTAACTACAAGTCCCAGCCACGCGACTTCCCAGTCCATGGCCGTATGTATCTAACCCTGTCCATGATCGGCTTCTCGTGCCAGCTGCTCGGCTACGAGAAGAAGATACTCCTGCCATTGCGAGACATTGTAGTCCTCGAAAAGGATCGCACTACCAACTTCTTCGCGAATTCGATCAAGGTTAGTCTTTTCTCACTTTCCTATCCAAATATGGACGGACCTAAGTCAAGATCATTCCCAAAACATGATGTCTGATTTGTTTTGTCCGCTCTTTCGCGCACTTTCCGCCGCTTTCGTCATTCACCCCGCAACAGTTTTGTGATCAAAATTCAGAATTCAAAGCACTCAGGAACCCTTTTGACGGTCTATAATGTAAATGTAAACCCATAGAGCCCAATTGCATTGAAAAAGCAACAAAAAACGGTTCTTTTCGACCATGTTTACTTATGATCCTCGTAGCCTCGGGAACCTGGGTATCGACTGGCTTCCAAACAGCCCGGTGAGCACAGGCCACACGCGCATCACAGAACGTGACGCAAGAAAAAGGGGGTCCGAATAGACACGAGAATCCCGAGGAGGTGGTCGATGGATGGGTTGTCCTGAGCAACTAACAGCCTTTCGGATTTGTGTTTCTTTACAAATACCAGAATCGCTTTGGTCGGCCTGGCCGAGCTCTCGAGCAAACTGACTTCCCACCCATTGTCGGCTACGCGCATAAGAAGGCGACTGTTTTTTGTCGGTTGCCGAGAGTTACGGAATCCATCGCTTCGGGGTATGCTTGGTTTTTGCGTTTTGAGCTTTTAGTGGTGCTATTTAGTTGAAATATTGCTTTGTCGTTTCTAAAAATGGCTTAAAGTGTGCTTTTTATAGGCCTATTTGCATAAACTTTTTTCAAAAGTGCAAATAATTCAATTTCAACACTTAAATTTCGATACATTCAAGTTATGGAACGATTTGTACTAACTTTTTGGCGCGCCATTTAGACTATAAAATCGCTTAAATTTTTACCACTTTCCCATTCGATGTGTCAAAACGTCTTTTTTCTAAATTTCGTAAGATAGTGACCGTTTGAAACACCTGTTATCATTAGATTTGAATCAAGTTTAACACGGCGTTCGCGACCTTTTTTAGGAACAAGGGGGAGAGGCCGACCCCCAATTTTTGAACCCAAAATGTTTTGAGCCAAAAATGTTGGCATACCTAAGGGTGCTTCGGAACCGGAAGGATTTTGTCTGAAACCTTCTGCTTCTGGAGATATGGATTCTCAAAGTAATTTCCCCGACTTCTATAAAAGTACTTTCCCGGCATCGTAGAGATGTGCGGTTTGAAGCATTCGAAGCCTTTTGGGATGTAAAGTTGAATGACACACTCGAATTTTTTTCAAACTGTCAAAAAATATTGATTTTTATTTTTTGAAAACTTTGACTGGAAAAATCTCTCTTATTCTGTCGATGCGCACGGAGCGGTCGGTACCACGTTGTAGCCCGTGCTTTTCTGCGTCGAATGGCACCTACCGGGGTTTCTGGGAATGGAGCCAAAGCGAATAAAGTGGATTTGAAGCCGAAAAGCCGCTAGTGCGCTTGAAGAAAACGCATGCGTGTTCGCGAGATCCTCGGATGCGCACGGACTGGTCCCACCGCGAAAAGTGTCGAGGACCTCACGCAGCCGACCACCTGTTGCACGCGTAGTTTTTCTCCAGCGCACTAGCGGCTTTTCGGCTTCAAATCATATTTATTCGCTTTGGCTCCATTCCCAGAAACCCCGACCCATGCTATTCGACGCAGAAAATGACGGGCTACAACGCGGTACCGACCGCTCCGTGCGCATCGACAGAATAAGAGAGATTTTTCTAGTCAAAGTTTTCGAAAAATAAAAATCAATATTTTTTGACAGTTTGAAAAAAATTCGAGTGTGTCATTCAACTTTACATCCCAAAAGGCTTCGAATGCTTCAAACCGCACCTCTCTATGATGCCGGGAAAGTACTTTTCTAGAAGTCGGGGGATTTACTTTCAGAAGCCATATCTCCAGAAGCAGAAGGTTTCAGACAAAATCCTTTCGGTTCCGAAGCACCCTTAGGTATGTCAACATTTTTGGCTCAAAACATTTGGATGTCAAAAAATCGGGGGTCGGCCCTCCTAAAAAACCTCGCGAATGGCCTTTTAATGTTTTAAAAGCCTTTGCAGATCGTAACCGCCACCGGCGATACCCATAACTTCGGTTCACTCAAAAGTCGTGATCGCGTGTATTCACTTTTGTTCCGTGTTTGGAGGATGAATGCTGAAATTGATAAGGTTAGTTGATTCAACTTGTAATTTGGGTGAATATGTTGCATTTTTGTTCAACAAATAATGTTTCACGTCAACTTTCTTGCATTTTTCAACTATTAATTGTTCATATTTCAGCGCGACCTACTCGTTGAAGACGACGACGAACTCGATCAGGTAAGCAGTTTCAACCGATTCAAAGGGCTTCTTTTGTCATTAGCGTAGTCGAAGCTATAGCCACTGTGGTTTGAAAGTACAAAAGCGTTCGCTTTTTGCATTTTTCTTTATTTATTCGCTGGGTTTTGCGCACGTTGTCGGCTACCAGCGATCTATGGGCCCTTTGAAGACGTCCCGTCAATGCACTTTACAATAGCTGGCTCTAGCAATCCAATCAACTGGACTGAAGTTTGTTAGCTCCTGAGGCTGCGAAGGTATATGTAGCATCTCGGGAGCGATCGAGATTTTCGTTTACTTTGCGCTTTTGCGAATGTTTATTGATATTGGGGGTCCGGTTTTGATGAGAGGTGACACCCTTTGGCTAATATTGCACTCTAAATGCGAGTTATGAATATGAAACACCCGATTTGGGTCAAGTGACGCATAACAAATTGAGCTCGGGGGTTTCGACTTTAGGCCTACTTTGGGGGTCGGTTTCGACTTGTTGGACCGTTTTCTGGTAGCCCATTCTGCGCAGACACTTCAACGACTGTCGAAACGGACCTTTTGCATTGGCTGTTTCTTGAAGTCAGTCGAAACCACGAACACTAGCTCGTTAGCGCCTTCCTTTCCACGCTTTTTGCATCCTGGAGCCGTTCTACGCTACACAGACTGGTGTAGTGCCACTTTTGCGGGGGGCTTTGGGTTTGACTTTGCCTTCGCTGTCAGTGCCCCTGGCCATTGACTGCCCTGGCCTTGTCAGTAGTGTTTATTCCGTCGCAAAACACGTTGTACTCACGCTCTCTGGCGGCGCGGCGCAGAGGCTCGGCTAATCAATGTCGTCGACTTTCACGACGTCATTTTACCGCTTCTCCACGACCGTCTATGACCGAATCAACCTTCAGCTCGCGCCCGGAACCGATGCCTCGACGGTGAGACACGATTCGGTCCACATGGCCGCCTCGGACACGACCTCCGAGAGCAGCGCCGACGGCACGGCATCCAATGCCAGTACGCCGTCTATGGCATGGCCGGCTCCACCTTCGCCATCACCCGTTTTGCCAGCCGATTGTCCCTGTATCGAACATAAGGGCCGTGTTTTGATGGATTTGGAGGTGCCATTGACGATCCATCAGGTGTTTAACTTGCTGTTTACGGAGAATAAGTGGCTTCGGAAGTTGGATGATCAGTTGAAGCGATCTGGTAAGTTGATAGATGCCCAATTGGAGGATGTGTGATTCATAATTGGCCGATTTTCAGAGAAATCCCACACTCCCTGGTCGAAAAACACCTTCACCGAGCCCAAAGAACGCAATTGCACCTACGTCGTCGAATTGGACAAGACCTTCGGCCCCAAATGTGCCACCGTGAACGAAATCCAAAAGTACGTCCCCATCGGCGAGGGCGGTATTGACGGATTCACCCTGCACAAGGAAGCCAACAACGAAGGTGTACCGTATGCCGACAGTTTCTGCGTCGATTGCTACTACTGTGTGACCCGAGTGACGCCGACTGTGACTCGGATTCGGGTTCATGGTGGCGTCGTTTTCCGAAAGTACATTTTCGGCATTATCAAAAGTGAGTTTTTTTGCATTTTGAAACACTTTTTGGGGATCTTTGTCTGTCCCCTTTTTCTTGGGAATCCCCGAAATGCTTCTAATTTCGCCTAAATTAGTGTATTTTGCAGCTGTCATCGAGAAGTCGACCGTCCATGGTCTCGATGCCTACTACAGTGCCCTTTCCGATAAGCTTAAAACCGATTCGGCCCGACTTCCGGAGATGCTGGCCACCGTCAACCACGACGAGGAAGAACATGCCCATCCAGCCCAGCACCATCACCACATGCATCACCACCATCATCTGGATGCCGCCGAGGAAGCCACGCCGACAACGCCGGCTCCACGCTTCAGCGATCCATCCATCGTGCCATCGAGCGGCGTGCCAGCGACCGCCACACACGGGGTGATCGGCGCTTCTCCTGCGCTTTCGCATGAATTGACGTCGGTCGTAATGTTGCTCAGAGTGATTATCATTTTGTAAGTCTCCGCCCACTTTATCAACTTTAACTTTCAATAAATGCCATTCCAGACTCAGCGTCCTGCTCATTACCCAATTCTGGTTCGCATCCCACTCCCCATCCGCCCCCGCACCACCCACAGATGCCTTCACATTGTCGACCGACATATCCAGCCTCAAATCATCCGTGGCCTCGCTCCATGCCGAGCTCCAACTGCTCAAAAGTGCCCGTGCCGTCGCCGATCTTTAACGAGCTTAATCTTTTCTTAATTTTTTATTCTATTTACGGGTCTTATTCGCCTCTTCCTAAACCTTAACAATTCAATTTCAAACGCGTCAAACAACGTTGTATTTGGTTTCTCTGTTCCCCCCAAGGTGAGATTGTATGTCTGCAGATTGCTTTGAACGTACTAATGTGCAAAAAACTGGTACATCTTCCAAAGCGTGCAACAAGCTTATGTGATGACGTGATATCTTTCGGTTTATTCAATTTCGTGTATGTTTTTAAATGAAATTTTATATAAATGATTATACAGTAAGACAGAGTACAGTAAGACCATTAGTTTTGACAGCCATGAAATCGAGTTATGAAAGAAATAAAATTTCGCTGTTGTAGGTCGAAGCAAAGTTGATTAATCAGAAACAGAAAAAAAAGCAACGAGTTTTTAATTTTAGGTTTGTAGTATACGCAGTAGAAACTGGCAGGAACAAATTTTAGTCAAAGAATAATTAAAACTACACCTGTCCGCTACAAAGGGGACTGAATATGCTTATTTTACAAAACTATCATCTCTATTCTTGTATTAATTGTTAAAAATGTTTAAAAGCCTTGTAGCTTTGTGTTTTGATCAGTTTGTTTAAACTTTGCCAACATCAGCACATGCCTATATCAAAAAGCAAAGTCATTTGTCAACGACAAAAGATTAAATTAACCATAGTTTGTCGTTTACATACTTTTTACATTTGTGGCTACATGAAACATCATCGGATTACCACAAATGAGCATTTTATATGTAATGTAATGTGCTAGCTGAGTAAGAACGCCTATTTTTTGCTACGTTGAAGCTTCATCAAATTAGGCTCGGCGAATATGATGTTGTTGCAGTGTTAGAGCACACCAAGTTGCCAACACAATGTACGATGTTCGCAGTATTTTAAAGGATATTGAATTTTGCTTTTCACTTGTTGGATTACTTCTCAATATGTTTGAATTCTACCTAATTACTTATCACACTACAGCCACAGTGAAACCATATAAACCTATTTTGTATCAAAACTGCGTCACTGACTGTATTTACATTGTTGCGGTTCTGACTACACGAATTGTAAGTTATTGGTTAAATTTATGATGTCAAGTCTTATCAGTTATCATTGCAGCAAGCCGACATTAGATCCAAAACACTATTCTACCTCGTAAACATACCATTTCTGAAGACCGAATCACCTCAAATCGTGATGATGGCATCCATTTTCTGGGTATTTTCCCTTACTTTTTACGTCCTCGCAGTTCCTGTACAGTTTGTCTATCGCTACATTCAAGTCAGAAGATTCGACAATGTTCCAAAAATTGTCCATGCACTCATGCTTTTCATCTCTTTTTCCTGTAGTTGCTTTTTATCTTTTCATTATTACATGGTCTTCCGGAATTCCCATCAAATCGAAACCGAAAGCATTGCAATCCTATCCGCCGATCCTGCCTATCTCAACGGCATTGGTGGAATGATGTCAACTAAAATCGAAGGATTCTGGTTTTTTGTCTATCATGGACTATCGATTTGCTTTACAACGCTCAGTTCAATCGTCATAGGAATCTCCAGTCTAAGATTTTGGCAATACACCCGTCAAAATCGAGTTCAAATAACTGCAGCCACTCGGGAGGCCATGAAACAAATGACAATCATTCTTACGATACAGGCGGCCGCACCTTTTGTCGTTTGCTTTGTTCCGATTATCACTTTTTTGATCCATGCCCTTTTTCTTGATAACACTTCCATTGTTCCACTTATGATTATCCCGGCAATCTCTTTATTTCCAATAGCAAACGCAGTTTTAGTAATATGTTACATGAAAAGTTACAGAATGTTTTTATTAGGAAGGTTTACAAAGTTTCGAGCGGCTTTAGTACCGTTTTCCCAGAGTATGGTACATTTCGTTTATAAATAAAGGTTGCAAATACACTTGATGCCCACATTTTAAGTTTCATTTGACGCTTAAAATAATCTCAGTGGGCCCCTCACGACCGTTAATTTTTACATTACCAAAGCTATTTAAATAAGAATAAGAATTGTCATAAAAGAATTTATAAACCACGTCTTCCATGTTTAAAGTATAAATTTCTGCGTCATTAGGTTTCAAGATCAATAGTAAACGGAAGGAAGAGGGTTTTGCCTGAAACATATCACTGAAACTATGAAAAAGGTCATTTTAACTTATCTTACAAAACATCCATAACTGTTTTGGGTTAAATGATGTAAAAAGACGCCCGATGAACAATCATGATCAATCAGTTTACTGTACCTAGAAAAACTGAAAACGCTTTGTGAGCTTAAAAATTACCTAGTTTAGCACCTTTAAGCAATTTTTAATAACTGCATTATAAAAACGTAAATTTACAAATGTTAGTAGTGAAAAACAAAATTTTAATTTATCTTTTGTAGTTTAAATATTGGGTTGACCCATATGATTTTTCCGGTTTAGTGGCGAATAGGTTACAATTTTTT
>KB455128.1:49156-65807 GCA_000341325.1 Panagrellus redivivus
ACGTCATCATCATCGTCGGATTCATCGTCGTCACACTTCACGAGGACTTCGAATTCCCTGTTAAGGTTTTCTTCAATCTCGTCCTTTTCGGGTTCGGGGATTACGGGAACCGCGGGAAGTAGTTTGGCTTCCTCGGCCTTCCGGGCTTCCTCTTCCTTGGCCCTCTGCTCGGCTTCCCGTCGAGCCCGCAACATGGCCAATGTGACCTTTTGCTCCGGTTCGGCCGGCATTCTGTCGGCCTTCTTGACGGCGGCGGCCTTCTCCATAGCCTCTTCATAGGCCTTTTTGTTCTCCTGCTTGCGGCGAATGGTTTCCAAACGCTTGCGTTCGGCTTCTTCCTGAAAATTATAAATATAATTAAAGCTGTTAAAATAAAACAAATAAACCTTTCGAGAAGCCTTCTTCGACAGAGTCTTGTCGTAGTCGAACCATTGAGTTTCTTTCATCGCCTTGGCTAGGGCTTTTTTCTGAGCTTTCTGCTGCATAGCCTCGATCCCGCGAGCCATGTTGGAGTGCATATCGACAGTTAAAAAGTTGTACGACTTGCCCATATTGTAAGATTAAACCTGAGATTACCGAATGGAAATAGAAATGAATAAATAAAGATCGCAAAACAGAGAAGACAGCACTGATTCTTGGATTGGAAAACAAGATGAAAAAACAGACGAGCAAATGACTATTTATGTGGCCAGGGGGAGTGGCTAAGGCACACGGCCAAACCATAAGATGCCCTGCGAGGCCATTTATGTTGTGCACAATGCATTCGGTTTGGCCATGTGTCTTTTTTACAAAAGGGGGCGTGTTATCCGCCCAATTGGGTCTCGATACGCGTTCATTCGTGTTGGCGGTGAAGGACTTCTGCGCGCGTGCCAACGGATTGTTGCACGCGCGCAGAAGTCTTGAACTCGTCATTTCAATAAGCCTGATTAAAATGCCATCCAGCCTCTATTTTTCTATTTTCGACTACTACAAAATTTTTTATTGATTCAATCTTTATTTGCTAAAATACTTTCAGATGTTAAGTCAAACATAAATATTGCTAATTCAGTCTTTTCAAATCGGCTTAACATTGTTTCTATTACAAACTTAGGTGTTAAAAATCGTAGATATTTTACTAACATACGGATGTGTCCCTCCTCCCATTGAAATCGAAGGATAAACCCGATTTACACCAAACACTCCTAGAATCTTGGTAAATAGCATCCGTCGGTACGGTCGCACGAGGTACATGGATACCAACGGGTTAATTACAGGCGTCCAGGCAAAGAATGAAGCCCCAAGCGAAAATAGTACGTATGCGTCTTTGAGTTTTAGAACTTGGAACAAGCACAGTGACATGGCTGGCCCAACAGCCGCTACAAAAAAGATTACGGCCTGAAATTCGCATAATTATAGGTGGGCCACGTCTCCGCCGCGCTAGAAGTGCGTGTGATTCGCGGATTCGGGTTTACCTGTATTATGAGTGTTCTGTGCATCATTAAATAAAGGTGCTTGAAACGGTCTGTCATTTCGGCGTTATGCACGATAAGTTTGCTAATACATCGGGCATAATAAATAACTATGAGGCTGGAAGTTATGAAAAGAACCAGAGAAAATGCAAAGTTTAAGGTCAAAACGATGGATTCCTGTAAAAGGAGTAATGTTTAGTCTTTGGGTGCGAAAGTGAAAAGTCTCACAGGTGTTCCAACGACAAACGGCATGGAAGCATCAAAATTGACAAATTGAGCGATGATTTGACTGTGGTGATAGTTGTATGATGCCAAATCGGTGTGAAAGTCGTAGGCTAACACGAAAAGGAAAAATATGAATGAGGCAAAGAATATCATTATCAGCCATAATGCGATGTGAAAAACTGTGGATACCGTATCGTTTCTAAAAATAGTCTTCTCATAGTCGATTCACTTTTTAAATATCCTTACTGTCCGAGTGTTTTAAACCTAAAGTAAAACTGCACTGGAAAAGCGAAAACACAAAGCGCCAAAACAGCACAATACATACAGTATACATAACAAGCAAATGTAAAGTTCGTAAATCTAGCAATTCCTGTCATCAAAACATAAACATGACCATCGATTATTGACATCCACTGAAGTTTTTCATTATTTCCATGACAATTTTGCAAGTTTGAACCCACCATTCCAGTGAAAAGCGGAAACAAAGCATAAGTCATGTCGAGAACAATATTCTGGACCAAAATCATATTCAACTGTTTCAAACCAGGCTTCCAGTTCTTAAAAACGCAATACAAAAGACAGCCATTACAAATGTACGCTGACAAGGCCGTATACAGCCAAAAATTTTGTGGGGGGGACATAGTAAGGGGGGACCAAAGGGATTTTTTCGGAAAAATTTTTTGAGCGATTTTTGAAAAGTCCAAAGGGGGTACCAAGGGCGAAAAAATTGCTAAACCCTTGAAAAAACGCCAAATCCCAATGGTCCCCCCTTACCCCCATTTTGCCGGAATCCGGATATGGGGGGGAAATTCCCCCCATTCCCCCCCCCTGAATACGGCCTTGTACGCTGATATTGTCGCAATAGCTTCGTTAACAAACACAAACGTTCCGAACATCATAGCGAGAAAACAGACAGAAATCTAGTCCTGGTCACCGTGTGGAGGGTGGAAATATAAATTATAATAACACGTTCATAGCCTAAATATTCTTCTCAAGGGTGCCAATGGTGTGTAACAACACAATTACCGTGTGAGGCCGAGTTCAGACTGTGAACACAAGGCGGTGGCAAAGTACACGGATAAATTTTCCCATGTCACTGACAATTTTCAAGGTCCAACCCTACTACATAACATCACGGTTTAATGCGTAGGTTATACATAGGTAATGGCCTCAATGCACTGACAACTTACGTATTACTGCATGGCTTTCATCACGGAAAAGAGAAGTCAAACATCTGCTACCGTTGAATATAGGTCAAAAAGTTTGTTTTTTGAACTTGAAAACAAACCAGTAACACTTTTTGACCTTTCCAAAGCATAGGTGACTTGTCGGACAATGGAAAAAGCAGAGTACGTAAATGCGTCACTTTTGTGTCCTAATTTTGCGAATAAGTTTGTGATCTGTTCAATGTGTAAACTTTTGCGTAATGAGTGCCGTGTAAAAAAAGAATGTTTGTTGCACTTTGTCACTGTTTTTTGGTGTCTTTGACCATTGACTTTTCGTTTAGTGGTCATCCTCTGTTAAACTGTAAAATACACTTTCGAAGAACAATGAACAACGCATATTTGTGGCAAACATTAAACATTTTAATGCAACTAGAACATGCTTTTTCAAAAATTTGTTATAGATGCCGACATTCAAAACAGAGTTTAGAAAGTGCACCAATTACGATCAAACCGGTTAATTGCATGTTCCAACCGTATGTTTATATTTTTATTATACCACCGAGGGGTTCAACACACAACATCAACTCAAAAGTTTACAGCTTTTCTGTTGTCAAAATATTTTAAATACCTTCATTTTACTTGTTTTCACATTTGATACTGTAATTAAATTTTAATAGGCATTAAACTTGCCAAAACTATTCATTAGAAAACCAATTACAATGAGATGCCATCAGGTTTGCATTTATTTCCCCCAAATCGGTGCCGGCACAAAGATACGTACCATCCGTAAAAGTAACCATTAAAGAGTGTACGAAATATAAATTTAGCAAATACGCGGGAAAGTAGAAGCTTGCTTCCGGGAGGTTTCCAGCTTTCTCACGTTCAAAAATCCAGTGCTTGCAAACCTTGTACCCAAGTTTTGAAAATCAGCGTGTTCGTCTCCATAAAAAACTTACAATTAGACAAAAAAAATTTCTATTTTCGCACAAACCGTCGCATTCCCTAAAAACTAGTCCAACTTGTATCTACAAGAACGAACACTTGTAAAACTTTTCTCTTTTCAATTGTTTCCAAAGTGCCATATCTGAACGCGTTCCCTCAGATCGTGCGAAAAATGTTCAACAGAGCGCTATCTGAACCTTCATTACGGTTTCAAAGTTCTAAGGTTCCAAAAAGTATAAAATTTTAGCATTACTCGCCAGTGTTATATAAAGTTTGCGTCTGCCGCATAGTTGAAAACTGCTGCTCATTTTTGGTCCTACAGTTGTTGATTCCTAAGCTTTTGCATGCTAATATGCCCGCCTTTGGTACTATTGTCTACATTATTGAAATTGTTGCATCTGCAGCGTCGTACTTTTGCAATGGATGCTTACTATATTGCGTTTTGAAAAACTGGAAACCAGGATTGAAGAGATTGAACATGATTCTGATTCAAAACATCATTTTGGACTGTACTTATGCTATTTTTCCTGTTTTTACTGGTGTTGTGAGTTTTTTATAATTTTAAAATTCCTCCGTGATGAACTCTGAAGAAGTTCACTGCAAAAATTTTTAAAAGAAACAAATTGTACCAGGTTGAAATCTTATCTTAACACTGTAAATGACAGAAAGTTTCAGTGGATGGCAATAATCAACGGCAAACTGTACATAATATCAACCGGTCTCGTCAAATACACAAATTACAACATAGCTGGCTACGCCTACTGTATGTACTGCTCAGTTTTGAGTCTGTGCATGTATGCCTTCCCCATGCAATTCTACCTCCGATACAAAACCCTCTGCCGGTATGTCAAATTCCAAAAGTTTCAAAAATTGTAACATACTATTTACATTTAGAAGCGACGAAGTTTCTTCCTGGTTCCATGGTGCCCTCTGGGCTTGCTTGCTGTGCTCGTGCTTTGGTACCTGTGTCTGTCTCGGATTTGCCTACAATTTCGGTGACAATTTGCATGTCTATGACGTGCATGCCGCCAACGTTATTTCGACCTTTGTGGTCATCGACGAAAATACACCCTTTGCTGTCGGCGATACGATAACCATTTGCTATTTACCACATAATTAGATTTCATAATCTTTGTATGCTTCAGAGTTCGCTCTATCTAATCGCCGTCTTTGCGCTCGCTTGCTTTTCATTCATTTCATCGAGTCTCATTGTAGTGTAGTGTAGTTTATTATGCCTACCTAATTAGTGTTTTTGTGAGAAAAACGGCAGAAATGACGTCTCATTTTAAACATTTGTACATGATGCTGCACAGAACTTTAATTACTCAGGTTGGATTTTCGTGTTTTTTTATCGATAATCACAAAATTTGAGTTTAGGCAGTCATATTTTTCATCGCTGCCGTCGGGCCTGCCGTATCATTTTGCCTGTGTGCGCTTTTGCAAATTCAAAATGTGCCGTTTTTGTTTGCGATAGCTGTGTCTTTCTTCACCTGGGTACCAGTAATCAATCCGATGGTATCGATTTATCTCACTCGACCGTATCGGCGATTGCTGGTGAAACGCTTTCTCGGAAGAACAGGGCTAATTACAAGCATGTCGGTCACCCAAGTTTCCGCGGCTCATACTGAAATGCGAAAAGGTTCAAAACCGACAATTATTGTTGGCAATTTGCATTAGTGTCTTAAAACTGCCACTTTACATAAAAATCGCAGAAAAATGCCGTTAAAATTTGACCACGATTTTCGTGTTCAGTGAAGTTTTAATCAATAATTATGCAATGAATTATGATGTACTGAAAGCTATAGATTGTCTAAACACTATAACCGGTTTGATAAGACAGCAAAATGATGTAGAAAAATGATAAAAATCAAAATCGAAAAAAGTCAATTCGTAAATCGTTGGCGTTCTGTGTCGACTGCCAATCTCAATTTTCATTTCACGACTGATTCCGCACAGCTTGTTCTTGCCAGCCGTCTCCATCGACTCTGTCTACGCTTCCCACCGTTCCCGACTTCAAGATGATGATCACCGAGAAGTCTGTTTTCTACCCAGATCCCGGGCCACAACCCAAACAGACGAAACGATCAGCATCACCCTTCCTCAGGTTCGAAAAGGGCAAGCTAAAGATGATCGTTGGGAACAAGGTTTGACTTTCATTTTTATATATCTTTTTTCTTACAATATCAATTCTGTCACTGCCTACTCTTTATTTCAGATGCCCCGAATCCGTATCCGTGACCCCTTCTACGCCCACATCATAGAGGCATCGTCACCGAGTGAAATTTGGATTCAAATGGTGAACCACATCGCATCCCAATTGGAGATTGCTAAAAAGTTCGTTGCTTCCCTTGTCTTTGAACTTGCCTAAAAAGTTTGGTTTTTCAGTGTCCAACTCGAACCCGTGCAAGAAATCTCGACGGGAGACTATGTCATGGCAAGAGTGTCAGAAGATTCCTATGGCCGGTGCCGCGTCATGAGGACCGATTACAAAACGAAGGAACGTCTCGTCCGATTCATCGATCATGGCGGTCAGTACTGGTTCCCGATGAACGACCTGTTCCAGATGCCGAAGAAGCTGTGGGACTTCCCTTGGCAGACGATTCCGGTCCTCTTATTCAATGTTAGACCGATTGATGGGGTTGGTTTTTATCTTTGAATCAAAAAATATATAAAATGTGACTTCCTTTTCAGAAATGCTGGTCAAAAGATGAAGTTATCCACTTCACCGAAACCTACAAACAATTCGAGCTGTTCTGGATCGTCCCCGCGAAAACGCTACTCCAATACGTCAACGACGATTCCTACTATTGCCGCGTCAACATCTACGGCATACAGAATCCGGTAAAAGAGCAGCTCCGAATCGAAGGCGAATGTAATGGAATCGACTTCCGGAACGTTTTCCTAGCCTCGCGTGGAACCTTTGATGATACAGCTCTTGCTTTGGCAGAATATCAAGACGAGTATGATGCTGTTGCGGTTAATTTGTGAGATTTAATGCATTCCAATGTCTATTGACGGGTGTCTTTTGCATTGTTTTTAACTTTTTATAAGTTACCCAGATTTACTATAGAGTTTTTCGCTTGTTTTTCAATGAAATTGTTATACCGTTATTTTACCGGCCAACTAATGCGTGCAACAACAATACCCAGCACCGCAGCCAAAATCGCAACCACAATGAAAACAGTGATATCGTAATACGATAGAATCGTAGGTTTAACGGCCTCAGTCGCCACGGCACAGAATCTGTTCATCCCAAGAGCTTTGAATTGTTGGAATCGGGTGTTGTCAGCGTTTTCGGCAAAGAATTTGGCACATTTTTGTTTCAAATTATCTCGGGAACAATCCCACGCGTAATTCACGGTGGGACTGAATGTCTCTAATGTCAAGTTTTCCATTAAAGCCGATTCGAAAAAGTTCTAAAACGTGATTTTTTTTTTACTATGTATGCATTCAAACCTACCGTAACGCTTTCGATGCCTTTTTGATGAGCGATGCGCAAAATATCAAAATCATCATTCAGATAGAAAGCTGTTTCCAATAGATTTGCGACCAATTGAGGTGGCAGCTCACAAAATTCTTTCACATGTTTTACGTCGTGATGATTGATTCGAAAAAATTGGACGCATTTTGCCAATAAATATTGTTTGCAACAATCTGAGGCAAAGTGATAAACTTGGCTGAAGGTGTTTTTAGTGAGATTTATGCTGAGCAGGTTTTCCAGTTCAATCTGAAAGTTCATTCTACTTTAGTTCAGTTAGAAGTAGGAAAAAAACTCACAATGACCGATTTGATGTCATATTTGTCGGCAAATCGAAGAATGCCAATGATATTATCGACCGAAAAATCGATAATGTCACGTCCGTAACAGAAGTTTATAGCGGCTTCGAGGATGTGGTACTCAAAATCAGTTATTTTCAACTTTCCAGTTCGTGCTTCTTTGGTTCTGTGGGTCAGAGCGGCATGGAAAACAGGCGATATAAATGATATGAATTGCTTGTGAACCTTAAAAGAAGCTATTCAGTAATTTTAACTGTCTTTGGCGATGACCATCTACCTTGATACACCTGTTATCAACAACCAGGTCAAAATCAAAATCAATGTGTTCACAACTGTAAAAAACGCTGTGCCTCATAAACGTCCACGGAACACTAAATTCAAACTCCAAGTCGCAAATAAGTTTGAATTTTCCGTCGACAAGGTAGCCCGGCAAGTCATCGAGATCCAAAAAGTCATAAAGCGTGACAGCTGTTTGACCTTTATATTTTGTCAACACTTTTGAAAATGGAGTTCCGTCAATTGTAATGGTGCATTTCGCTTGGACAGGACCGTTTACCCGAAGCGTAAAGCATAGATAACGTGATGGAACGCTTTCAATACGACGATGCTTTTCAAGGGAATACGTCCAATCCACATTTTCGATACCCGGAATCTGTTGCAGAGGTTTTGTCAGTTTTTCACCTGGCCGCAAGTTTAGATCGATGTTGTTGTAGTCGTGAGAATAGCTGGCTTTTATCACTTTATAGGCTTGAATCTAAACGACGCGATGGTGATTTTCTCGTTAAATTGGAACATTAGACTTACGTTAACCATTTTGTAGTTGAAAACGTACAAACATTAGTAGTCTGTCTACACGTTGAAACGATCAAAACTAAGCATGTACTAAGAAGTTTGTTTGATACATGCATTGCAGGGATGCAAAAACGCTCACCCACGCTTTCGCGGCTCGAGCGCGGGACCCGCCACGAAAGAAACGTTCGCACCTGGGCTTGTTTTGAGAATTTACAAAGAAAGCTTTGGACCCTTTCCCGCTCGAAATTCTGTTTTTTTCGGATCTCTTATCAGTATCCCCCAAGGAATGATTTGAAGTAGTAACTTAAATTTTAAATTCAATTCTATAAAATGCTTTTTTAGAATTGAATTTAGGCGCTCCCACCTTTTCGTTGTGGGAGCGCCTAGCCAGCCTGGAGCCAAAAGTTGGGGGTCATGATGCCCCCTTTTCAATGATGCCCCGCTACGCACAGTGCATACTTTCTACACCGGGGCATCATGTCAAACGGGGCATCATGTATCCCAACCGGAGCCAAATAGTGCGCGCTGTCCGAAAACACGCGACGCGTTTTTGCATCCCTGCATCACGGCGCGACCAAGGTGACCCATTTGCTGGACACACGGCCAATTTGGCGGCTGGTTTTTCCGCGCCATGGCGGTCCACGCGTCAAGGGCGAAAAAAAAGGACCTTTTTGCTTCGCGGGCCGTCAATCTCAATAATGAGCGCCCGATTTCCTCCAATTTGGTCTCATTATAATCGCAAGATTCTTGGCAACAGATCAAGCAGAAGAAAACCCTAATCAAACAGTCAGCCTTTGTGATAATGACGTACAAAGCTGGGCCATTGCCGTTCTCACTTTTTTTGCATCGAAAAAACGCGCGCGCATGCTCTCTGTGCAATCGTGCGACTTGGGTGGTATTTTCCTCCGTTCCCCGCAAGCCCCCTTGTGGTCGCGCCGTGGCATGATGCACTTCAATCAATCGAACAACCCGTGATTGCACGCAAACCGAATTTCAATGCCCACTGGCTAGCAGCAAAACAACTATGTTTGAAAAAAGAACGATCGACTGGCGCCAAGTCCGAAGGTCATCCAACCACTTCCCGTCTTTAGGGGTGAATCTAACCAATAAATGACTTTTATTTAAACAAAAAAACTTAATTTAGTGCCAAAAAGCACCTTATCAAAAATTTAAAACAACACAAATCCGTCAATAATAATTTGGCACATTTCGGAGAAAAATTCCGAAAAATCAAGTGGAAGGGCTAAATGGTACTCATATCTTCCGTGTTGAAGCAATACAAAGATAATGCAGCTTACTCGCGATTTCCAATTAAAGAAAAAATACGTACAAACACCTGAAGGAGGGCAGTGATGACCAGCGCTTCAGGCAGATAGCACAAAATCAGTGGCGTAGAAGAACCCACTACACCCGTCAACGGCAGAGAGGGGGGATGGGATGTACAGAGGAGAGGGGAAAGAAGAAGCGGAATTTTGAGCTTTCGGAAAATCGCATATGATACAGTGTGGAGTCGAAGTGTAAACGATAGGACTACGGTTTACAGGGGCATGCTCGATGGCATTAGACTCGATCAGTTTGAGCTGCCAACGTCGAACCGAAGGCGCCAAAGTTCTTGTGTGTCGGTGATTTCGCGGGTGAATCCGGCTTCGGAGGCAGTTTCGGTGGGATGACGGGCAGAGTTCGCTTCGGAACTGGGGGCGGCGTCTCGTCAGGGGCCACACTGATAGCATGCAATTTCGGCGACCCGGGTGGCAGGATGGCGGTGCGAGGCGTCGGACGGGGTGAATCCGAATCCGCGGACGATGACGACATGTGGGAGGTCGTGCTGTGGTGCATGTCGGGGGTCGTGCAGGCTGATGTGGTCGCGTTGAGAATCGTAGAAGGATCCTGAAACGAAAAAGGTTAATCAAAAACTGATAAAATCAAATTCAAAAAGTAACAAACCTTCGATTTAGCCCGATTACGTCGGGCCGGTGTCGGCCTCGACTTCACTACATGCTGTAATGTCGTCTTCGGTGTGCATTCTCCAGATGTGTCACCATAGCCACGAAGCTCATCGATGGAAGCCGTGCGCGAGGGGCTAGATGACGACTCCGCAATGATGGAATCCGGTCGATGGCTCGTTCTCGTGAATCCGCCGTGCACACTGTGATCGATGGCACCGTTGGACAAGGATCCTCGCAACTTCAAGGCGCTTCCCGACATCAAAAGTCGATCAGTCTTCGCAAAGACCGTTGCCCAGGCCATTTCCGTCAGATGATTCTCAATGTGTTGACGCACACTCTTCTTCAGGTACTCATTGACGTTTGACGGCGCTTCAACATTCTCCGCGATTTCGACGCCCTTATCAGCCAAAGCTTCCCGGACTAGAGTCCAAATACGGTGATCATTGGCGTCGCCGAGTTCTTCTAATCGAGCAACAACAGAATCCACGACAGCGAGATCGATTGGTGCATCGACGGGTGCCAATGGCGTCATTCCAAGATCGGATACAACCTTGAGGACTTCGAAGAAGATAACGCGTTTGTAGTCGGAGCCGTTGATGTCGTACAGGTCGGATCGATTGTTCAGCTTGTGGATGACCTTCTGACGAAGCTCTTCATTTCTAGCATGTGTCGCAGCAACACGATTACGCTCCAAATATCGCTCAATCTCGTTGATAGCCGTCAAAACACGGGCACGATCGGGCTTGCCAAGTGCATCAGCAACGTCGAGCAGTGGGGTCGGAAGCGATTGAATCGTCAGATTCAATTTTAGCGCATGCGCGAGTTCGACAAATCCTTCGGCTGTGATTTGGTTTCGATCAATGTAGAGCTTCTGAAGGCAGTGGTTCAGCTGCAATGCCTTCGAAAGAAGTCTGGCCCCGGTGTTCGTCATTTCATTGTTCGAAATATCGAGGAGTGAGAGCTTCGCGACGCCAAGGGCATTCAAGATGATGTGCATGCTTTCGCCGATGCGGCAGTCGGAAAGGTTGAGTTCTTGCAGATTCTGTAAACGCAACATTAGCGTTGAAGATACAAAAACAGCCAAAACTTACGCCATCATTCATCAGCTGAACCAACTCCTGAAGTGCCCGACCAAAAGCGCTGGCATGTTTCCGATGATTCTTGAGGCTATAGAAGTTCGAACCGCCAAGATCCAACGTATTCAGTGTCGTCATTTTCCGCAGCGTCACAATGATAGCCACCAATTCATGCTCGAAGGAGCTATCCCGAAGTGATAGCGAACCCACGGAGCAGTCAGCCAAGCCCTCCAAAACCGTCACGCAGGATCGATCACAGACGCCATTCAGATTTATGACGACATCCTTGACTTGAGCATTGTTAGCCAGACCGGCGATGAAGGCTTGCAAGACATCAGGGCCCAGGGAAGTTCCAGAGAAATCGATCTCTTTCAGGTTGACCATACAGGCAAACAGCTCACGGACGACACCAGCATGGTCCTTGCTTTTTTTACCGGTACTACAGCCGCTGAGCCGGAGCACCTCGAGTTGAAGGCCGCCGAGTTTGAGGTTCGTCCAAAGTCGATCAACCAGAATGCCCGTATTGGACAGGTCCAGGACTCGCAGCGACGTACACAGCGAGACGAAATTGACGAGCTCGCTGACATCATCTTTGATGGGATTGCCGGAAAGGACAAGGGCCCGAGGTTCGACCTTTTTACTGGCATCAGCTTGAAGGGTGACACCAGAAATAAGGCCAGAAGACAGCGCAGCTACACATTTCTCAGACAGGTTGCAACTTGAAAGGACAATCGTCTTCAGGGATGTCAGCTTCGGCAGGATGGTAGCCAGTTGGAGGAAGCCTTTGCGATCATCGAGATTGTTGTGCGAAAAGTCGATTGTATCGAGGGGCACTGTGTGATTCGTGCTGAGGGCAGAGGCAAAGTTGGTAATGAAGTCCTTTGGAAGGCCGCAATTGACCAATCTGAGCGACTTCAACGCGTGCGAGCGACGAATGATGTTGAACAGGACTTCGATGTGCTCGTATACAAGTTTGGTGCCATCGACAGATATGCCAGTAAAGTATGACGAGAATTGGGCCGTTGCGAGGATGGTGATCTGATCCCTGCAATCCAGAAATGCCAAAAATGAAACTTTCAAGTTTTAAAAAACTCACTTAATCGGCAAATGCGTAAAATCCTCCAACCGTATTTCATGCAAATCATGGGTAAAGTAAATATGCTCAAAATCCCAGACAACCTCATCCTTGTACCGCTGATCGTAGTAATCACAAATGGCTACATAGCTTCGACGGAAGTTGTTGCACAGCAATTTCGGCGTACTTTCCGGAAACGAAGCAAACTCGCTCACCAAACTCGAAGGAACAATCGTCATGATGTTCGACAGATTGGCGCCGATATCAGGAAAGTAGTGCTTTAGCGCCATGAGCATCTCACGCGCAATGTCGATCGTCGGCTTCTCATCGCAACGAATGAGGCCCTTGACGATGCCGCGACCCGAACGGTCTTCCCAGGAGAGACTCAGCTGAAGAAAGGAATGGTCAATGGTGAAACTTTAGGCAGACAGAAAAGATGAAACATACTTCCTTGTTGGGTGTTACTATCTGGATACTTCGAAGTGCGAGGAGATTAAACTTTTTGTCGACCTTGAGGTTCGGGGCCTTTCCATGGAGGATGAACACACGGAACTTGGAGATGGCCAGAAATCGGGATTCGAATTTATCCGATTTGGGAGCATATTGGATATGGATGATCGTGCGACACTCCCAGTATTTCTTACCAAAAAGAAGGGCGCAGTTTTCTGAAAAGATTGGGGTAAAATACTGTAAATTAGAATTACAAAGCCCACAAAACTAAAACTAGATGGGCCTCTGTTAGTCAGTCTATTGACACTACATGACTCATGCTTGATCACACGTTCTCATGGAAAAGAGAATCGATTCGATAAGCTGTGTTCAGTCGTTCAGTTGGAAAGGCAAAAAGTGAAATGAAAATTGGCCTAGCCACTTTTGAATTGTGTGAAATTGAATGTGGTTTTTAGAGAGAAAAGTCGACTAATCGCACAAAATATCGAAAGAAGTCAAAAAGGTAGGAAGTTACTCACCCTTAATGTAGGCACGGGCCTCAGCAATGTTATCCCGCGACAGGGACATCGTAACCGGGCCGAGAACAGGGCCGGCAAACGTGGAACAGCGTTGATGGATGAAGTGACGCGACTGATACCCAATGTTTACATGTCGATCTGGTTTGAGCAATCGTCTTCTGCAAAAAAGGACTGTGTGTATCGTCGAAAGGGGTGGTTGAAGGACGGGAAAGGGACGCCTGAGCTCACGAGCTGGGCAAAAAGGGGTGCGGCATTGAACTATCGCCGTGAAAAATGTTGAAATGGGGGTGATGGGGTTGAAAATTTGTGGAATTTTGGTCTCTATGAACGTTTGATAAGCAAAAGAGTCATCAAATGGAGACTTGAATTGATTTCATCCATGACACAGAGTAAAACAAGCTATGCTAATACCCCAAATTGAAGCTAGCTCACACAAGTGTCCCCTCAAAACAATTCCCTGGAGGGCAGTCTCTCTGAAAAGCATGTCCCAGAGCCCTACCGCCGCGCGAGAAGCTTGCTTTGTCACTTCATGCCAGCTCCGACGACCGATGGGTGTTGGTTGTGCTTACGCATAATTGCCTCCTAGGCTCGAAGCCAACAACGCACTCCAATGTCGAAAACATCGTCGTCGAGGTCGGTCGGCTTCCGCATTTCGCGCATGGCTCTCCCCCTCGGCAGCAATCAATTTCAATGCCGACGGCAATGCGCAAAATGAAAATGAAACAACACCGCTTATTCCGTCGTCTAGTGCTTTTGCCACTCGTCAAAACAGTTTTCGCCTGCTGCGAGTTATCGAAAAGGACGGGGAGACGGAGAGCCTCGGGGGTTCGCCTCCATCCTCCGATTGTCGCGGCTGCAACGCGCCCCCGTGGCGGTGGTGGTGGTTGTGGTTTCGTACGCTTGTTGACAGCCTTGTCGCTCGACGATGACCGGGAGAGGAGGTCACGCCGGTTTTTGGAAGCCGCCACCGAGCCACCGGGCTTGCGCTTGTACGAGACCTCTCCGCTTCGAGATCGAAGCAGAGCCGACGGTGTACATATTGGCCCGGTGTATGTATGGTTAGCAGAGTAGTTTTGCTGCTTATTCGGTCAATTGTCGATCGAAAATCGAAACGAGAGGCGCGAGCGGCGTCAATTTGACAGGTGCTTTGCTTGCTGAATGCACACATAACGAGCTGATGATGGTCACTAACTATTCCTACCCTCCCCTCAAGGTGGTATGTGTATACAATCGGTGGGTATACTACCGACTCACTGAATTAGCGTAGCGATCCCGGTAGCAAAAAACAGGAAACGGTCAGGCATCGATGAAAAAAACTGTATCGAAGGAATGGAAAGAAACGGGCGTCAGGGCCATGGAAAACGAAACCCGAATGAATGCACGATACGAAATCAAATAAATAAGCGTCTCAATTCTGCGGAGAAAAGAGATTCCGCCACGCTAAAATCAAGTTTCTGAAAAGTGCAATAAAGGGGAGGGTGCGTTTTAGCCGGCGGCTTAGCAGTAAATGAGGCAGAATGGGGATAGAATAGAAAAGCGAGCTAATTAAGGGAAGGAAATTATGGCGTTAGGGAAAACAACTGCTAAATTAGGGTTTAGGGGGTTAGGTGTGGTTAAAAAATATATAAACTTAGGGTTGAAACGTTGAAATTTGAACTTTTCAAACAAAAATTTTAAAAAATTAGGCAAATTTAAAGGTTAGAGCAAAGTTGCGTCTAAAAGTTGGTAAAAATATTAATATAGGTAGTATTAGAATGCAAGTTAGTAATGTCAAACCAAAATACATTCCAATAGGCACCTGTAAAGCTAACGAAGGAAAAAAGAAAGCAAAACGCACATGGAGCTGACCCATTGAGGCGATTTCAATACCGAGGAAGCCTTGAAATGACCATCGAGACCGTTTTGACACGGATTCCGGTCATGTTTCATGGTCCTTAGCCGCTGGGCATCGAATTCGTCGTCATCGGTGTGAACTTCTTCGCCTTCGACGACCGTCTCGGCGGTCTCGTCTTTGTCTTTCGCTCCTCCGTCGTCGGTGTCGTGGCGGTGGCTGTGACTCATTTCGGGGCGGCCCCCCTCGTTCGTTCGTTCGGTGGTCGGTGTCGCCGATGGCACTGTGTCGGCGTTCCCGTTCGTCCGGATGCAGGCGGCCCGCGGCAGCGCTTGATGAGCTCACGGTCGTTGGCGGCGGCGGCCAGCCGGGCAGTCAGAGAGGGCAGCAACAACGAGTTGATGATAGATCGACGCGGTCGGAGAATGGCCCAGGAGATCCGCTTCTTCTTCGTTTCGTTGGCCTTGAGGGCAGGAAAGCGCAATGGTGGACCGGATCAACGCGCGGCCGAGGCGAGATGAAGCGTCCGGATCAGACGGTGGTGGTTGGAAAACGTGTAGTCGTCGCGATCTGACGAAAATCAAGCTTTACGAAAAAACCCGCGCTGATTCCCGGCGAAACTTTTGCATTTTCCAAGTTTTTTCCCGGAATTGATCCGATTCCGTCAATGGACTCTCATGGCGCGAATCAATCGCAAATTGAATCACTTCAACACGCACGTGACACACCTGGACGGAAACGTCAGTCCGGTCGAACCGGCAATCAGCGAAAAAAATCAGCCAGTGATACATCGACGTTCGTCACACTTTGCCAAGAGTCTCGACCAGCTGCAAAAAACAACAACAAAAAACGCATCAAACAAGTTCAAAAATCGCTAAAATACATTCTTTCCACTTTTAATATCAACCTCAATTCATCCCTTATTGACAGCTACATGAACCAGCTATCCAACAAAGTCTTAAAATTCCCCCCGAACCACCTAAAAATCCCAAATTCGAGTGATTGCTCTTTTGTTACCCTCTTTTGTTGTTTCTTTCCTTTTTGAGTGCTACCTACTAGATCATTCCATCCCTTTTGACCGCGATTGAGTTACCCGTAACGTTCTTAAGAAGATGATCCGCTTTCAGCGTAGCAGAAGATGTACCGCGCTGCCGGCGGCGGCCTTCCAACAAAAGCCGGCACAACGTTGCTTCTTCTGCATCAGGGCCAGCCCAGGACGCCATATTATGCCAAAACACATCAAAAATCGGGGACGGATCCACCCAAATCCTGTGCGAGACTGCCTCTTAAAGGCTCTTGCGCAACTTCATAGGGTACCTTGATGGGCCATAGTGTCTATGGACCTTATGGCAGATCTAGTGTTAGTAGGGGGGGGGGGGGGGGGGCCCAAAAAGATGGGCGCCCC
>KB455129.1:1219-28439 GCA_000341325.1 Panagrellus redivivus
CCTCGACTTCTTCAACAGCCATTACAGGGCTACTCGATGCGATTTCAATTGGGACAGCTTTATGTTTCGGGTATGTTTTGATTTTAGACTTTTTTGTGCCTTTTTCACACCTGTTTGCCTTTCAGGTCTATTCGAAGCTCTCCGCCGATGAGCAACGCGACTTCTCCAACCTATTCGTGGATCGACTCAAGCCCGATGCCCTCCGTTTGGTCAAGCGGTGCCATCCCAGCTTCAAACATGTCGACGATGCCGTCATAGCCACCAGCCGCGCCTTCCACATTCTCTTTCGCTCCGTAATCTGCCAGGATTCCTTCGTCCGTGTCCTCGAGCGCGTCCTTCACTGGTTCAATCGGTCGTATCAGCGCGCCTGCTTCATGATTGCCGTCTTCTGTGACAATGTCGTCGATCACGAGTCGCTCCGGTTGGTCATTCGCGAGGATCTCAGTGGTTTCGAAGACGCCAAGAAAAACTTCTCCGACATCTGCCAAGCGCTTCAAGCCCTGTGCCTCGCCGTTGCTCGCGGAACTTCTTCGTTCACGGAGACGCAGATCTTTCAAATCATTGAGAATGTTACAAGTTCGTTCACTTTTCGCCTTTTTCATTCAAATTTTGCAACTTTTTTGTATTCAAAATTCACTTTTCAGCCTGCCCTGAGCCATGGGCCCTGCGCAACTTCGTCGCTGCCCTGTTCCTGGCGCCCGAAGCCTTCCGTCTCTTCTGTGTCGTGCGCTTCCGACTCGTGGACTACGAAGAACTCGTCGACATTATCTTCGAGGCCCTCTCCTACTTCGATTCCTGGGACATCAGCTACCTCAACGTCTTCTTCGGAGTGCTACGCGAATTCATGGTGAGCGACAACGCTGGTGATCCCAAGGCGAAGTACCTCTACATCTTCAACGAGCTTTGGGAACGGTTCATCGAGGTGTTCAACGAACGACCACTGCTTGATCCATCTGTCATTTCGTTCCAGTCCAAGATGCACTTTTTCATGGACATATCGCTAACCGGGAGTGCGTAATTTACTAATCTTATTGTTTGATCTCTTACGTAGTTGTTATTGTTATGTACAAAGTTGTTAAGTTTGTCAATTTATCAGTTTTACAAAAGTTTTACCAAAAAATAATCATTGTTGCTCTAATGAATAATCGAAATTTACAAGTTTTTGAGTAACTGTGAACTAATCTCGTTGACGTCGAGTGTTATCTATTTCAAAAAACTTTCGAAAGAACAAACGCAGGTCGTGGTGGGCGACGTCATTCCTTCCTTTCCCCGCCCAGCTGTGACTCATCGCCGTCGGCTGTGTGCAAGCGGGTTCTCATTGCGTTGTGTGTGTTTTGCTAGTCAGTGTTTTCTTGCCAGCAGTTTCGCGTATTTCCATAGTTTTGTAATAAAAGCGCCCTCATCTGTCGCCATTTTCTTGCCCCAGAAGCTTATTCGTCCATTCTAGAGCCCCAAACTCCATCAAATCATGAATTTCTTCAAGAAAGAAGACCCAAAAGGTTTGTTTTCCACCCTCTCATCAATCGATTTCACTGTTGTTGTTTGTTTCAGAAACTGCTCGTGCAAACCAGCGTCAGCTACGTCGGACGAATCGCGACCTTGCATCGGATATGAGAGCCCTTGAACGGAGGGAAAAAGAAGTCGTAAGTCGACTTTTTATATATATTTTTCTTTCAAAACTTCTCAAATCCATTTTCCAGGAACTCGAAATCAAAAAGTACGCCAAGGCCGGCCACATCGATGCCTGCAAGACCCTTGCCAAGCAACTCGTCCGCATCCGCCAACAGAAGACCAACAACGTCAACATGGGCGCTCGAGTCACGTCGATCGGAGCCCAAGCCAACACGATGGGCAGCATGCACACAATGGCCAATGCCATGGGCACTACCGCCAAGACGATGAAGACCGTGAATGATGCGATGCCGCTGGACAAGTTTGCTGCGGATATGCGGGCCTTCCAACAGGTCAACGACCAAATGGACATGAAAGAGGAGCTCATCAACGAAACTTTGGATTCGATGCTCGAAGTCGACGAAGACGAAGAACAGGCCGTCATTGACCAAGTCCTCGACGAAATCGGCATCGAAACGGCCAGCAAAATGCCAGCGGCGCCGAGAGGTGCGACCGGACTTACGTCTGGTACGAAAACGACCGGAAAGGACATGACTGACGCTGATTTGGAACGGATGTTGGCGTCTCTGCGGAATTAAACAACACAAATTGTTATAAATTCATTTGTAACTACTTATCTTGTATATGTTTCTTTGACTTACTGGTACATTGACTTGTGTTAAATGGCATTGTATTTATGAATCTTGAACACATTTTTTACATTAAACCAAAACAATGAGGCCATCATCAAGAGGTAAATGCCACGCGAAATAGTCGGTCATATAAATAAAAGTAAGATAGGCACAATCGTTTTCAGCGGCATCACCTTCAACAAAATTCTCATTCAAGTATTTTCTCATTTCCGAAACGAACACATCATGTTTTCCCAACTCGTCATAAATCGAAATAGTAAATAAAAAACCTGGTTTTTGTGCCTGCAACCCTTTTTGATAAAATAATTAGCAATGATGAAAACGTACTTTTAGAAACTTCCACAGGTCATCAAGATTAAATGGTTCAAACTGCCCAATTTGTTCGAAATAAATGTCGAACGTTTTTAGCGAATGATTTTCCAATTGTAGAAGTTCAGTTATCCAATTATTCGATGTGTAACAAGCGATATTCAAATCTCGAAGATGTGGCAAAGTAAAAAGTACGTCCTTCAGATTGATAGTATATTCTCTGTTGGTGTTATTTTCGATAGAGAGTTCCTTAAATTTAGGAAAATTCGTTTTTAACGTTTGATAAAACGATTTAGAAATGCTACAATTTAACAAGAAAAGAGAGACAATGTTGTCGAACAAAATATGACCAAACGTTTCTGATGTCAAGTCTTGAAGTTCGAAACCTCTTAAGTGTGTGCGTCCTTCAAAACGGACAAGGATATCATTGTCAATTACTACGAGCGCGTCGGTGTTGAATGCTTGATAGTCCCTGTACACAGAAATTGTTCCATTATTGCAAATGAAACGAGGATCACCATAACTTCCGTGAATAAGTTGCAGTTTTGGTGGACAAACGGGAGCATTGCCAGCGGCAATTTGGAATTCATAGCGTTCAACAGGAGTAACGAGTTTGGATAGACGACAACGAAGGCCATAGGGCAGTTTAATGATAGGGTATGGCATGACGGAACAATAATTTTGGAAGAAGCTGAAGTATTGTGAGACAAAAATGGGAATTAGCGACCAAGCAGCTACTATAACTAAGTGTGGGTCCGCACACTGTGCATAAAAGACAAGAATCTTTCCTTTTAAAAAATCAATAGGCAACACTCATAGCACGACGAACGCGCACAGGTATACTGTAATCTTTTTTGTTCGGAAGCTCGGGCCGGATTTTTTTTCTTCATCAAAATGAAAATTCTTGTCAATGCTTTCCTGTCACTCACGTCCGTTTTGCAACATTGACGGCTATTACACGGTGGTCTATGACGACTTGCGTCTGTCCAAGGCCCCTAAATGGAAAGGAAACTGTGTAACGTCCTCACCATCTAGAGGCAGATACCACTATTGAGCGACCAGCTTGGTAACTTTGTAAGTATGAAGTACAATTCAGTACAAATGTGGCCTTTATTTGAACGAATTCCGGCAAAAACAAGCAACTGACCAACGCAACAAACAATATCAACAACTAAAAAGCTAAAAAGACCCTACGGCTTCACTTCTTTCGACCCATCAAAGCTTCAACCAGCGAGTGGAGCACCGGCTTTACTTCTTGCCGGCCAAATCCATCGATCTTATCGTGCAGATCGGCCGAGGTGTTGTTGACGAATTCGACGAAATCCTTGTCCACTTCGGCTTCGATGAGGATCTTCTTTGCGGCTGCAGTTTTCTCGGGCTCCGGTTTGCCGAAGTTTGCCTGAAATGCGACCATAGACATCTTCGAAAGTGATGCCAACTTCCAAAACCCACCGAAAAAGCCTCCAATCGGCCATCATTGGCTTCCTTTAACTTCTCCACCGTTTGACACGCTAGCCAAGTACACTTGCCATTGGCAATGTCCGTGCCCTTCTTCCCGGTCACCTTTTCATCGCCATAGACATCGAGGAAGTCGTCCTGGGCCTGGAACAGGTAGCCAATCTGATACGCCAGTGGCTGGATCGTGTTTTTGTATCCGTCGACATCGGCGAGATGGAATCCCAGAGCTAGCGGAGTGTAAAACGAGTAATGGCTCGTTTTGTGTTCGACGATTTGCGCGTATCGGTCCCATTTACAGTGATCGATCGTGTTGGAAGCGCCGTCGAGGAATTGGCCCAGACTGGTCTTGAATTTGGTCTGGAACGGGCCTATTTAGCTGTGGTAAGAAAGATGGACCAAAACCAACCTCGCCCATGGTCGCCAGGATGGCATCCCTCTGCGGATGTTGCGGAATCGCTTCCCGAATGACTTTCGCGATGCCCGATTCAAGGATGACCGCATCATTGCACGCCTGAAGGCCGACATGGGGCAACGTGTACCAGCAAGGCTGACCACGACGTGTCTGTGATTGGTCCATGATGTCATCGAGGACGAGGAAGTAGCTTTGGAGCTGAAATGGCACTTCTACAGTAAACTTGTCAAAATACAGTAACCCAAATCCCACCATTTCCAGCGTCGCCACAACTTTGGCCGCATTTTCGATGGCCGTTTTACTCGCTTTCGGCGCCAATGCCACGAAAGTGTTCAAAGCCAGCCCACTGCGTTGATGTTTGCCGCCGGCCATTGTGTGATCGAACATCTGCGATATCCGCGCCGTCGTCTCGGCCGCTTCCTGGGGCTGCATCCGAACCACGGCCGATCTTATCAGTGTACCTTTCAGCCCATCTAGCACTGATTGCATCAACTTTTGGCTCATTTTTCCTGAAACGACACCTATAAACTTCCAAAAAACCGTCATCCATCTTTCAAATATCACAAAGAAGGTATGTTTCAACTTAATCCCCTCACCAATCACCGAAAACCTTGCAATATATACATTTATTAGCAATATAAATAATTAAGACCCATGTACAAGCGGTGATAAACGTTCCCAACATACAAAAATGATCAAATTGAAAGTGACTAGGGGTCATTTGATAAAAGTGAAACACCACCAAGCATCACAACGTTAATTCAAAGCGGCATTGGCAAAGCTCTGGAACATAAATAAGTTAAATTCATTTATTTTTTACGGCCAATCAATCCTTGAAGGATAATTCGCAAAGCTGGTCGGACCGCAGGCAATGGGAATTCCGCAATTTGAGTATTCAACTTTGCAATGGCATCACGTTCGAATAATCGAAAGTCGGCCAAAAGGTCGCATTCGAGCATGATTTCCCGGGCACGAGTGACGTTTGAAGGGTCGGAGCTACCGTAACATTTCTGAAAAACGTGAATTTGCTTTGATAAGGAAAAAAACTGAAAAAGTGAACTTACCCAGAAAGTATCAAGTTTATCAGGCGAATTTGCAAGTTTTTCAATAGTTTTACACGCAAACCAAGTGCATTTGCCTTCGCGAATGTCGCAACACGTTTTGCCCGAAGCAGTATCGTTGTCGAGGAAGTCAAGTAGATCATCCTGCAATGGAAAACGTCATTTCGGAACAATTTTAAACGATGAAACCAACCTGAGCCTGGAAAAAGTATCCAAATGCCTCCGAAATCTTGAGCACTTCATTCAAGTGTGCCGTTTCATCGGCCAATAGCAATGCCACCGCCATAGGATAATAGAAAGTGTAACGGCTGGTCTTGTTGGCGACAATCTGCCGATAGCGATCGAACGTGCAATTCTCCGAAGACGCACTGAGACCATCGAGTTCTTGGCCGTCGGAGCTGATTTGAATCGTCTGAAATCCATTTGACAGTTAAAAGGAATAAAGTCGAAACAACAAACCTCCCAGACAGTCTTCAAAATAGGGCCAACATTCTTATGATTCGGAATGGCATTCATTATGGAAATATTGACAAAGTTCTGCAGCCTGAGGGCGTGATTCAATGCAGTTAGGCCGACTTCGGGCATGCGATGCCAGCAAGGCTTGCCACGACGCGTTTCACCGCCATCCATGACGTCGTCGATCACGAGGAAGGTGGCTTGCAAAAGTTCAATGCTCAGGACCACAGTTAAGGCTGATTGCGCATCGGCTGGTGAAATGTTTCGGCACAGGGAGTTGTAGACGCCGAAACTGAGTCGGGAACGGGTCATTTTGCCGCCGTAGACGGAATGGTTGAAAAACTGAAACAGCAAACGTCAAAAAAGGGGTTCTGGTAAAGAAAATGGGTTAAACTCACATTTCGAAACCGTTTAGAAAGAATTTCCCGTTCATTCGGGCCAAGATTCTGATAAAAACTTGCAGCAAAGTCATCTCGCAGGCGTCCGGTGACAGAATCCAAGTTAGAATCGAAATAATCCATGACAGCGACGGCATCGACGGGGTTTTGCTCGGGACTGGAGGACATGATGGAGGCGTCTTCGTTGCCGGATTCGGTCGCACAGGGTCGATTGGATTCGGCGACGGCAGCGGCGGTTCCGAGGAACCGTGGGCTTGAGGTGGTCGTCAAATCGGGGGCCATGCAGACGACGTGGAGGGGCAATACGCCGCGACGGCTTACAGCTGCAAAATGGAAAAAGTGAGAACCTGTGACACGTGTTTCGTAACTTTTTCGAACAAATGGGTGAAAAGTGAGTCATATCTATTGAGGGCATCTAACGAGGGGTGAAAGTAGGGTTCTTACACAGATGTCGACCCGTAATGGAAGACAGACTTGGCACAGTATGAAGCAGTAGTCGCTGGACTGGTGCAGCACTGTTTGCGAAGAGGGTCATCCGAAGACAGACTGAATACGAAAAGGGTTAGTGCTTTGTTTAAAAGGGGTTTGGATGGAGGCATTCGACGCGGAAATGGACTCGCAAAGGGATGGATGGCCAAAAAAAGGAGGATAGACAGTCTTATTGGACCTAATTTAAGCTTATTCACAGACACGGCAGCCATTTGGGCCCTCGAAGACGAAAAAAACGTATAGATATTCGATACTGTGCCAACCGACAGTCAATGCCCCTCCACAACATCCATATAAACATCAATTTATCCAAAAATTAACCTTATTATCATACAAGCAAAATCCAAAAACTGAAAAAGGTAAAGCATGGCAGCATTCAAACTCAATCATCCCATTCATCATCGTCGTCATCGTTTTCCTCGTCGCTCGAATCCCCGACACATCGCTTCATTCTCTGTCGCAGATGTTCAGCGACGTCATTCGCAGCGATCAAAGCCTTCCGTTCTTCGCGTTCCCTCTCCAGCTGTACCTTTCGAAGCTTGTATCCGGCTTTGATGTCGTCCATCAAGTTCCGTCGGGCTGATGGCATTTCCTTGGGTTCGTCGTCGTTCTTTTCAACAGATCCACTCGCGAAAGTACCACTTGGGTTTGGTTGAATGGCAGATGTTGTCATTGATGGCATTGGCGGAGGTGGGGGAGGCGGTGGCGGCGGAATCGAGCTCGAAGTCTGCAATTGGGGCGGAGCTGGTGGCAAATCCATGGAATCCGAATATGGTGGGGCCGCCACGAGATTGATGTGATTCGGCGGTGGTGTTGGCGTCGATTCAGGCTGGAATTGGGACGACATCGATGTCGATGGACTGGCTAAACCCGGCATGAGATGGCTGTGATCGCTGAGGGGCGGCGGTGGTGGCGGGAGTTCGTCGTCGTCGTCATCGAGGAATTCCATGTTTGAAGTGAGTTGCAAGCCTTGGAAGTTGGTCTGAAGCTGTAATGGCGGATCTGGGAATGCGTGGTTATCGCGGTGCTTCGAAGGCTGTTGCTGGAGGGACATGCCGGGTGGCGGGGGCAGGGAATCGTCGACGACTTGGTGGCGGAGCAGATTAGGCGCCTGGAAACAACAATTTATATATAAATTATCTCTCAAAACGTCAAAACAACCAAAAACAAACCTGATACTCGCTCGGGAAATGTACAAAGTCCTGATTCCCGCCCTGCCGACTCGATTGCGCATGGAAATGGTTCCGAATGACATTGCCACCGGCACCAATCGGCGCCGAAGCCTGCCGATTCGCACTGCTCGTCCTCGGGCGATTCTTCCGTCGATTCGGCGACACTGCTCGCTCAGGTGGTGGCAGCTCATTCATTTCCGAAACCCAGAGATCGATGAAATATTGCGGATCCGTGTAGAATTTGATGGCCGGCTTCGGATCATCTCGAAACTGGTCCCATAGATGAAGTTTCGGCGGATCATCACACTGATCATACAACTCCTTCAATGCTGCCGGCATGGTGGATCGATGGAGAGGGTGCCGGTCGATGCGGTTGATGGATTTGAACTGTTTTTGGTCCTCTTCATTGGTAACTGAAGTTACAAAACGGGTTTTTATATATATTTTTCCAAATTTAAACCTAGATCGATATGTTTCAAGGTAGAAAGATGACTCACCCGGCTTCTTCGGTGCTTCCGGCTTGGTCAAGTTCTCCTGGAGCGCCTGGAGCCGGTCATGGATCTTCTCGACGCGTTTGTCGTGTTCGTTCAACTCGTTCCGGACATTGTCGAAGATGGAATGCGCATGTCGGCTTAGGGATCCCATCTGACGGATCAGGTTGGAGAGGGCTCCATTGTTGACGCATTGGATCTCGTCTTCTTTGACGTTTGCCGGCAGACGGCCCTTGAAGATGTGGACGGGTGAAACCGTCCGCGATGTCAGTGGCATGGCTGGATTAGCTTATTGTCATTGACGCTGACGTGATCGGTGCTGCTAGAGGGCGTGAATCAACTGGCTGATGATGTCACAAGGGCGGACAAGCTGACTCGTCACAGGTCTTGGCCGTTCGATTATCGCCATCGGCGATGCGACGAACGCGCACGGTCTCGCCACGAAACCGGCCACGCGTGTGCTTTTCCTTCGCGTTGGACAACTTGCACAGTTGCGGTTGGCAGTTTGCCAACTCTCATAACTTTCCTCATTTCGGCTTCGCTTTCCATTCCCGACCACCTCGACGTGCTCATAAACACGTTCCCCTGTCCGCAGGCTTTTCCTCATGACAACCTTGCCCCTTATTAGCCCCCTTTTCCAGTCCTTATGCGCAGCTTTGCCGGCTTTTTACGACGCCAATCCCTTCCTTCCCTCCAATTCCAACAGCCCAACGCATTCCCCCACATCCCTCTCCATCCGGAAATGCGGAAAAACTAACCAAACATCGGCATGCTTCGACCCACGTGTTTCGCATGCCTCCCTGTGTCCACGCGTGTGTCCACCAAGTGCGTGTCACTTTCGCCCTTTTTTCGTAATTCCACCGTACCCTGTGATGCGCATTCGCGCTCGTTCGCAGCACTCCGCCCTTTTATCGAACCGTTGCCTCGCTTCTTACGCGTTCTTTTCCCCTCTCCGCTCGTGTCGCCACCCCGTTGTTGCTTGTTTTTGCACAAATGGACGCGTTTAATCCCGCTTTTCGTTATCTCCACGTGTGGCAGAAACATTATTACTGCCCCTCTCGACCGTGTTCACGTGGTGTACTCAATAACGTTCAATTTTGCAGATTCCCGTTTTCTCTTTTCTCGCATTTCTTCTCCAACAATGATGGCTGTTCAAGAACCCGCTGCCGGCTTCTCTGTTTACGGTAAATCTTACGATAAAACATGACACTGGTCGAGGTTTTTTTGCTTTCTCGACCACATCTTTTCCTCTTTTTTGCTTTTGGCCATCCTGGCCCGTCTGTGGTGTACTTGTACACGTTTTTCTCTCCCTCCTACGCACTTCCTCGTCCTGACGCACACCACGTCATGAGGCTTGTGTGCTCGAGGTTCCTTGGGTTTTTTGGCCTTTGAAATTATGTGAGCAGATGCCCCATGCCATGAAGGAAACATACCGAACCACCCCAGGCAGTGACAAACAAACACCCGATTGGTTAGTGTGCCCGATGCGCCCAAACGGCTGATAAACGCAAAATAACCAAGGTGAGTAATAGGCGGAATTCCTCTATTAAACGATACACCGGCTTCACATCGCGTTACGTTTTGGCATCGTTGCGCAAGCGATACACCCCAAAATTGTTTTCCGTAGGGACACTTTTCGATTGGCTACCAAGGGAAACCGCTCACTCAGATATTTTCGGTATGATGCGATTGAGAGATTGACGTATGGCTGTGCATATTTTCTTCGATATTCTGATTTGTTTTTACTTCAACTCTGTGTGAATTGTGTTAATCCGGTGCCTTTTCAGTTGGCAACTTGCCCTACTCGACGACCAGTGAATCGCTCGGTCAATTGATGGCTACCGTTGGTCAAGTGACGAATGTTCGCCTCATCTACGACCGTGAGACCAACCGCCCCAAGGGATTCGGCTTCTGCCAATTCGCCGACCAAAATGGTGCCCTTAATGCCGTCAACCAGCTGAACGGAGCCGACTTCAATGGCCGCGTCCTCCGTGTCAACTGGGCCAACAAATAAGCAGTGAATGCAGATGGCATGAGACACAAAACGCTTCCCTTAATTTCTTCCTTCGATTCAAATTGTATCTATTACGGCTTCTGTGCCACGTTTTCGAGCATCCGTTGATGTGACTGTTTTTCGACTTTTGTATAACTCATTACTCACTGTACCTACACATTGCTTTTTGTTGTTGTGTTTACTCTCCTTGTTGTTGCTGTCTCCTTCCACCTTCACCAGTTCCTAAATGTAAAAATGGTCTTTGATATTTATGTTTTGCGGATTTTTGTGCGTTCCAATATAAATGTGGTTGATCAACCAGATGTATTTCAAAGCGTGACAGCTTTATGGGTGTAATTGGATGGTTTCAGGATGTCTAAGCGGGTGTATTCCATCTTTGATAAGGGTACCAGTAGTGCTGCCGAGACGGTCGCAAAGAAGCGAAAGCCGGAGGATCCGCTGCGGATTCTGTCCTGGAACGTGGCCGGACTTCGAGCCTGCGTGAAGAAGAAGTTCGTCGAGAGCGTCACGGCAGAGGATGCGGATGTCGTCTTCCTTCAGGAGACGAAGTGCGATGTCTTTCCGCCGGAGGTCCTGGCGCTGCCGTACCCGGTGAAGCATCTGGTCCCGTCGAAAGTGAAGAAGGGCCATGCTGGCGTCGCGATGCTGTCCCGAGAGAAGCCGATTGCCGTCAACTTCGGCTTCGGGGAGAAGAAGTTCGATGACATGGGCCGCTGGATCCACGCCGAGTTCGACAAGTTCCACATCATCGGCACCTACGTCATAAACTCGGGGGATAAGCTGCAGAATCTGCCGACCCGCCATGAATGGGAGGAACACGTGGCGGCAAAGTTGACAGAGCTGGACAAGGAGAAGCCGGTCATCTACACCGGGGACTTGAATGTTGCCCACAATGAGATTGGTGGGTTTGGCTGGCCATATTCATCGATATAATTGGCCTTTCCAGATCTCCGCAACGCCGAAGCCAATCGCAACAAGTCGGCCGGTTTCACGGACCAGGAGCGTGCCGACTTCGGAAAGCTGCTCGAATGCGGTTTCATCGACGTCTACCGCAACAAGTACCCTGAGGAGAAGGACTGCTACACTTACTGGTCAGTTTTGGCACACATCAGCTCAGAATTATATATAGAATGCGCATTTCAGGTCGTATTTAGCCAACTCCCGAGCCCGAAACACAGGCTGGCGCATCGACTACTTCGTCGTCAGTGAGCGGATTCTCGACAAGGTCGTCGAAGTCAAGCATCTAAAGGACGTCTACGGTAGCGACCATTGCCCGATTAAGCTCTCCATCCAGCTTTAAGTTGCCTTTTTCTCTGGGAATTCTGTCTTTTCATATCACAATTTTGTCCATTTTGCTCAAATCATTCATGTTTCGCAATTCCGTGAATCTCAAAATCCTTTAATTATAAACTGTGCATTGATTAATGTTTATTGGCAGTCGATACAATACAAATTTCGTTACAAACGTGCAGTAGCCAATACAAATTTTGGTCAATTAACAAAGTTTAAAACAACATTACAGACAAAAAGCAATCATTCATCTTCCTCATCCTCTTCAGAGACACGACGAATGTTCTCCTTCAGCGTCGCCGGGCTCAAGACATCGACATTCTGACTGACCAAGATCGAATCCCGAACATTGACCTTGCGAATTGGCGTCATTTCGGAATACACGTTCTCGAGCAGCTTCTCAGGTTCACTGATGCTCGTCAGATTCTCGTCGACGCGTCGCTTCTTGCGTGCCGGCGTGTTGCCATCGCTTTCGTAGCGCTGGACGGATTGATGGAAGAAGTGTTCGACCGAGTGCCGAAGCCCGTCCAATTCCGTCGATCGTGCCGCGCTCTCCGTCAGCAGGGCATTGCTGTGTTGGCGGAGTTGGACGCTCGTTTCATCGGAAACTGCTTGCGCGGCTTCGAGTTCCTTGGCCATCGTGGATTCATAGGTTTCATGGCTGGTCAGCATCTTCTCCGCGAAGTGGGCCGCCTTTTCGGTGAGGGTCCGGGCTTGGGCGCGCTCATTGCCAGCGGCTTCGGTGATGGTTTCGACGAGGGACTTGGAGGCGTCCGTCTGTGCTGTGACTTCGGTCGTGATCGTCTGCTTGGCATTCGTGATGGCGGAGACGGTTTCTTGGCTGACAGTGTTGATCGTGGTTACGGTATTGGAGGCCATGGCGGTGAGTTGGGTGAATTCGGAGTTTGCTTCCTCGGTGGCGGCGGCCAGCTGTTGGAGCATGGTGGCAATGGAGGCTTGGAGGGTCGTGTACTTTTCCTGGGTCGATTTGACGGTATTGCCGAGGGTGGTGGCTGTTTGGGCGGCGGTTTCACTGCTCTTTTGGATGGTGGCTTCGGTGGAGGACAGGGTTTTGGCGATTTTGGTGCCGGCGGAGGTGATTTTGGAGGCCTGGAAATGGTAACAATCACTTTTAGTTTAACTTTTTCGGCTACCGTAACCCATTTGGGGTACTGTAGTTTTCAAAAAAACTCACACAACTATTTCCAACTTGCTCAAAATCATTAGCCCGCTGCTCAATCTCTTCCGCGGCATTGGTCAAGACCTCATCATGCTCGCCGAGGACATTCTTCAGCAAGTCATGAAGCGTCGTATAATTGGCCTTCAGCTGCGTCAACAGCTTCCCAGTCGAATTGGCCGTCGTCTCGGACGCCTCGGAAAGGTGGTCCGCGATCTCCTTCGCCGAACTCACACAAGCTGATTCGACTTCCCGCAACTTGTGGACCGTATTGGCCGAAAACTCGCCAAAAAGCTTATCATTCGCATCGAACACGCTGCGTGCCGTGGCGAATTTCTCGTGAATCACCTCCAATTCTGACGAAATGACAACATTGAGCTCGCGAGTCTCCAAAGCTTCGGAGTACAGCCGCGTAGCTTGGTCATGGGCTTCCTCGAGGGCGCGACGGGTGGCTTTGAGCTGTTGTTTGCTTCGTTCGTGCTCGGTACGCTCGGAAGACAGCTCATTGACGCGCTTCTTGAGGCGTTCGGCGACTTGGACGGTACGCTCATAGGCGATTTTGTACTGACTTTCGACGTATTCCATGTCCTCGACGAGGTTGTTCATTCGAGAGGCCGTCTGTAGGAGCTCGGCTTCAAGGGCTTCGAGCTTGGCAGCGCTTTCGACCTTGGCGGCTTGGAGCTCTTCGTAGTTTTCGCTCGAGATGAAGATGCCGTTCTTTTGGCTGTAATTGGTCATGATTACGGTATGAAGTGAAAAAAGTCAAAACATACCGTGCCGCCGCCAAATCACGCCGCAATCGCTCAACTTCCTCATTGTACTCCTTGAGCATGGCCTTCCGCGTGACTTGGGCATTGACTTCCGGATTGTTTTTGATGTTTTTGGCTCGCTGAGCGTACTCCAGCGTTGAAACAGACTCCTCCGCGTTGGTGGTTGACGGGGATAGGGTCGCGATGATGGTCGTAATCGTCTTTCCGCCGAGACTGTCTTGAAGGATTCGGGTGAGCTTCGACTCACGATACGGAATATGGGCAGCACTGGTGGTCAGGGCATTGATAACACGGCCTAGGGTCAGCAGGGACTGGTTGATGTTGCCAGCTTCACGGGCACGCATGTCAGTGGCGCCGGAACGGCCAATCGATTCGGAGCCGGCAAGATCGACGAGATACAGCTTGCCGGTGCGGAGGAGGTATTCCTCGGCTTTTTCGTTGGATTTGTCACGGCAGACTACTGTGACGATGAAAACGCTGTGGGAGCGGCTGAAAGGGGGACAATTTGGGTCGAAAACATTGACATGATAAAGTTTCAAACCTGGAATTCATGTTCATAGCGGTCGAAGCTGTCCGTCGACGCTCGGCACCACGCTTCAGAAGGGCAAAAACTTCGTCCCGGTTACGGACGGCAACATTGGACAAGCCATTGATGAAGGTAGTCGAATCACGGCCGTCAAAAATGCGAAGACGGACGCTGTCTTCGGTCATACTGCCAGTGGCGAGCAGATCGTAGAGCTCTTCGTTGTACAGCTCGACATAGCTGATTCGGACGGAGAAGTCTTCGTCGCCCTGGAATGCCAATTTGAAATTGATGAAAAGAAGCGTCAAAACATACCGATTCTTCCAACGTCGTGAAAATATGCTGCAAACTACGCGGTATAATGCCAGCCTGAGGGTCCGTCTCCCACGAATGGTCGGCCGAATCGTCCGGAGCGCCTTCCATGGTGAAGGTCTTCCCTGTTCCAGTCTGACCATACGCAAATACCGTACAATTGTATCCACTAAGCACCTGGTTGATCAGCGGGGCAACAATCTCGTGATACAGCTCCAGCTGGGTCGACGTTTCATCGTAGACGTAATCGAACGGGCCGAAGGCCTTGTTTGGGCCGACATTGACATGCTTGGCGTAGCGATCGGTCTTGACGAGTTTACGGCCACCTTCTTTCTTTTCGATGGAGTTCAAGGGGCTGAAAGGGAACCAAATTTGAAAACAACATCCAAAATTTTGAAAGTCGGAACGTACCGAACACGGACAGCGACCTGGACATTCTTATTCTTCTTGGTTTTTCGTTGGGCTGATGGGTTTCGAGCTGCCATCTTGTCTTCGGCTAAAAAGACGGAAAATTATATAAATTCAAGCGGAAATTGGCAGAAAACACGTCGCACGGCGCAGTCAAGCGACACACATTTTGAACGCGGACACGGCCCCCATTTGCAGCGACACTTTCGCGCGTTTTCGTTTTACAAATCGTAGTGGGACCACTTTTGGGGGTGTGCGCGGGTGTAAGGAAAATGCGTGATGCAAATTTGGAATTTGTTACTTTCTCAAAAACCACGCAGTTTGAAGCAATTTGCATTCACCCACAAAAAGAGAGGAACAGTTGCGAAGAACAACGAAGGGGGAAAGGGTGAAAAATGGAAGCGAGCGCAGTTCGGTCGAAATGAACCACTCCGCAAACGTGGGGATTGAGGTTACTCTCGAATTTGGTGACGATTGCGAGCGTTGGCCGCGCTTATCATGGCGGGGGTTGGCTTGAGGGTCTGAATGGCAGTTTTGTCATTGGGGATAGGCAGAGATTGACGTGATTAGATGCAAATTTGCATATATTTCGAGTGAAGTTGGCGTGGTGTTCGCGGTCTCGCGGTCGATTTCCCTCAATTTTGAAAATGTGCGCGAGTCATTCGCGCGCTAAACTTCGAGCCAGCTCGCTTTCCTCCGCGACTTTTGCGTGTCCAGTCCTAAATCGTACCATTTTCCAGTCATTTTCTCCTGACCCAAGCCTGGAAACATGAATACCGCGGCGGGGAAGCGTATTTCCGAGAAGTTGAAGAAGAATGGTAAGTTTTTCACCCTTTGAAATGGTTTTTATATATAAAATTCCAACCTTCCCAACTTTCCAGACCTCTCCCTCCGTCCCCACCAAATCATCGGTATCGACACCTTCTTCAAGTGGTTCAAGGATGGCCATGGCGGAATCCTCGCCGATGAGATGGGTCTGGGCAAAACCTGCCAGACGATCGTGGCCTTGTCGATCCTGGCCCAACAAAACCCGAAGTTTAGGTTCATTGTGCTGTCGCCGCTGTCGGTTATGAAGCACTGGGAGGCGGAGATCAAGCGGTGAGTGTTTTGGATCGGTTTTCTTCGATTTTTCAAGGTTTTCTTTCATTTTGGAAGGTTTTTATATATAATTTCCATTCCAGCTTCTGTTGCGGATATCTTCGACCCTTTGTCTACTATGGCAGCAAGGATGAGCGCTTCGAAATGCGGAAAGAGTTCCACAAGGGCGATTGGAACATTTGCGTCACGCCGTATCATGTTGGTTTTCCCATTTTAAGGCATCTTTGAACATTTTGACTCTTTAGATCTACCGCGACGACTACTCCACCCTCGTCCAGAAGAAGTTCGACGTCTTCGTAGTCGATGAGGCACAAGCCATCAAGACCATGACGTCCCAGCTGTTCTCGGCCGTCTTCGGAGCCAAGGCGTCCATCTACTACCTGCTCACGGGTACGCCGGTCCAGAACAACATCCACGAGCTGTATTCGCTCCTGTCGTTGATCGACTCTAAAAAGTACCCCTGCAGCCATGATGCTCGTGAAGAGTACTGTAGCCAGCCTCAGGAAGTGTTGGAAACCGCCATCTTGAGCGCGGTTAAGATGTACCTCCTCCGACGGATGAAGACGGAAGTCGCTTGTGAGATTCCGGAGTTCCAGGAGGTCGTCATCTTCCATGGGCTGACCCACTTCCAGAAGGAGTTTTACAACAGTATTTTGGTCAATAATCGAAGTAAGTCTACCGTTTTCATCGTCAAACGACGCTAATTGGCCCATTTCAGCCTTCTTGGAAGAAAACGTCCCCGAAAACCACGCCAAGCAGAACCTCCTAAACACCCTGATGCAACTCCGCAAGATCATCAACCATCCGTACCTCTTCAGCGGCGTCGAACCCACCCCCTACGTGGAAGGCGAGCACATCATCAATGCCAGCGGTAAATTCATGGTTTTGATGCGGATGTTGACCTTCCTTCATGCCAATGGCCATCGTTGTCTCATCTTTTCGCCGTATTCCCGCCATTTGGACATTCTCTCCGATGCTTTGACCCTCAAAGGCTTCAAGCATGTCCATTTCGATGGGTCACGTAAGCATGATGAGCGCCAGGATGCCGTTGAATCCTTTGAAGCGAAAGATTCCGATGTCTTCTGCTTCTTGATCACGACCAAAGCCGGTGGCCTCGGTTTGACGCTCGTTGGCGCGGATACGGTCATCCTGCTGGACAATGACTTCAACCCGCAGAATGACCTCCAAGCCATGGCTCGCTGCCATCGTATCGGGCAGGACAAGCCGGTCAAGGTGATTCGGCTCCTTGCCGAGCATACCATTGACACGGCCATCTGGAAGCGCACCCGGATGAAGTTGAAGTTGTCCGAGTTCGTCCTGAATCAGGGCGGACCCAGCATCAATGCCAATGAGCTCCGACAAGTGCTGCTAGCCGATTTGGCGAAGTTGAACCAGGTCCCGGAATCGACGCCCGAACACGCTGCCCTGTTGTCGGATGCCTTCTTCGTGGAGCAGCTTGGCGACTCGAAGAACAACCTTTGGCTGAATGCGCCGATGCTGAAGAGCAGCGCTGTCAGTACGTTGACGGAGGAGGCCGAGGAGCCGGTCAACTTCTTCCCGAACGGGATCCCGCTGGCTCAACGTGCCATCGAACGCAACAACGATGAAGCCATGTTGCGGAAGCTCACGGAGGAGTTGGAGAAGTCGAGCCGGAAGACTCGCGCGTCCGTGATTGCTCGAACGAAGATCAGTGCCGCGGAACGGCAGCGTGCTATCGCGGCGCAGGAAGCCGCGAAGGCGGAGAAGCAGGCGAAGCGCGAGCAGTTGCTCAAGGATCGCGAGGAGTTGAAGGCGCGCCTTTGGGCTTCGAACAGTGGGTTTCCATCTTATAACCTTATTTCTTGACTTTTGTCATTCCAGACTATCAATCCAAGAACATCGAAACCATCATCTCTGGCACCACGAAGCAATCCCCCCACCGTGGCGGTTCCCGAATCTTCCGCGTCTTTGGCAGTGTCACCGAGCCCATCCGCGACCAGACCGACAGTGCCCCCGAAGCCTGGATCGTCCAATGCGTCGAAACGTCTGGCCGCTGGGGCAATGGTGGCGTCTATGCCGCGATCGATGCCCTTTCTCCAAAGCCAAAGGAATACTACCAGTTTGCTGCGCGTATGAACGATCTCGAAGCCGGCCAGGTGCATTTCGTCGAGGATATCTTCGAACAGCGCCAAGTTGACCCCAGCTTTTTGGAGCCCGACCTGTTTGTCGATGGCGTCACGATGGAAGCGGCTCCGGAGAAGTTGAAGCGCAAGGTTTCGGTGGTCTTTATCGTTTGCAAGAACAACTACACCAAATGTAAGTCGTTTTGGTGGCTTTTTGATGGTTTTGTTTCAATCTGAATCGCTTTCAGTCGTCATGCACCAGAAGGACCTCAAAAAGTGCCTGTCCCGCATTGCCCAGTTCGGAGCCACACGCGACAAGTTCCCGAGCATCCACATGCCGATGCTTTGGTGGTGCTTCAATGAGCTCACGGAGTCTGATTTTTGCAGCATCGTGTATCGGGAATTGTGCGCTCGGGGCTTTGATGCCTATATCTACCATTACCGGAAGCGACGTATGTTTTATCAGTCTTTTTGGGTGTTTTTTTAAGCTGGGCTTTCAGTATACAACACGAACAACCCCGTCTCCTCAAGAGCCCAGCCCACGCAACTCTTCAACCTGGCCCTCGAGAATCGCGCCGCGGCCACCACCTACGTCGACACCTTCGATGACGATATCTTCCTTGTCCATCCGCGGAAGCGTCGTCCCGCCGATGAAGCCGAAGCCTCATCCTCGGGCAACAGCTCCCTCGAAGCATCGACGAAGCCGACCCCCGGCAAGAAGCTGCGCCTCGCCATCGACTTATCACCGAGCCAGCAAGGTACATCTTTTTTCAACTTTTTCAAGGCAAAAACGAGCGTGTCATGATTGACACCTCTGGGTTTCGAAGCCTTATCGCCCCAAAAGAGTGCAAAGTTGACGATTAACCCTCGCCCGCACTCGATCACTGTCACATTTGGCAACATTTACAACCATCCATGTCAAACTTTTTTCACACGCAAATTCATTCCCTTTCAGAAAATCGGTTCCTCAACGACGACGATAGTCAGCCCTCATCATCCTCGTCGACCCCGTAACGGCTGCGCTCCGACTTCCGTTGCACTTCCTCACCGCCTTATCAAGCTATGATCTCGCCGTCCATCATGCACGGGGTTCCCATTGTCGTTTTTTGTTTGGGCTCGTTATCGCCCCCCTCCTTGTGTGGGTCTATTTGTTCTTCCTTTTTTTAATGCATGCAACCGTGCTTTAAGCCAAAACGGGCGTTAAGTATGTTTTACTTTTGATAAGTGTTCTGTTTTTGCAATTATATCAATAATGTTAAATCAGCAATAAATTTTGTATAAAAAACGAAGCCTTCAGCCGTTATCTAAGATACACACTTTGAAGCGTTTTCACGTGTTGCAACATTTAGCGTCCGTAACCGGCGTGTCAAAAATGGAGGCCGTCTGAAGGCGGCGCTCCATTTTCGATCGAAGGTCACGAAGGCGTGATTGATCGCGATTACCCTGCTTCGAGAAAGCGAGGGGACACAAGAAGCCGGTCTGGTCCATAAACGGGCGGCACTTTGACGACAAGGCAGGAGCAAGATGATACAAATGTAAAGAATGTTGGGTAAAAAACTGGGACTGGGACTGGGCCTATTGCATTTAAGCCGGGGCGGAGCGGCCGAAAGGGCAGTTTTAGGTTATCAAATTGGGCCTATCGCCTTCGGGTGTGCCAGCTTCCTGTTAAAGGGTTGGTGGTCGAGTCCTAGGAAGTCGAAGTCGGAGTTCTGTGTAAAACGAGGCAGGCAGGCGTCTTCATCGGATTATGGTTACACGCCGCCGACAGGCAGAGGCACCCACCGTGTTTAGGGAGGGCCAATTTACGCGAATCAAATAAAGCTCCCGGGTATTTCTGGTTGTGACGCCTTTTGGGGGCTTCTTTCTAGTTGACTGATTGAAACATTGAAACAATTTGGGGGTTTGGATGTGCTGGGTTATGTTGGATGTGTGCCAGAGGCATTTTTGTATAACTTTTGATGTTTTTTGGAACTTTTTACAAAGCCTAACCAAAAATTACTAGTCTGTCTGTCATGTTCCTTCTTCACATTTGTCAAAAACAATTTTAATTTTATCATAATGTGTAAAAGTTGACATCAAATTTTAGTTTTTTTTTTCAGTTTTTTAAGAAAAATTTAAGTTTTCTTTGTTTTGATCACCGCTATTTCCAAAAGTGAGCGTGTTTTAGTGAAAAAACCAACTCGTACTAACCTTACGCATAATTCCAAACCCAAAAAATTCTCAAAATTCCACCTGTTTGTCCGCCAACCCAAACACAATCAACGACAAAGACAACAAACCGATACCCTACATTCCACTAACCCCTTTTTTCTTTCCCCAGTCTTTGTGGTTGATTCTCATTCACACATCAAATTAAAAACCAACAAAACCCATGTCTGGGCATCCCCAAAGGGTCACTTCACTCCAGTCAATCAGTTATTTAGTCCGTCACATTAACTTCGCCTAGTGGACCTGTCGTGTCCCTTTCAGTAGTACCCTTTGACACGGATGATAAGTTGTCCAGTGCTGGCGTCTGGGAGCAAAGTGGACGACGCCGAGCCGAGAGGCATCAATGTCGACGGCGGATGCGCATCAATTCGCAATCATCATAAACTGCCACTCCGAGCCCAACTTTTTGCGCGACTTGCGGTTGTTGATTGGATTTCGCACATCCGTACCTACCCATATCCATGATGCCCGGCGGCTCGATGCAATTCGATCAAAATTGCGGCCCGTTTGCCCGTAAAGTAAATCTAATGATCGACTCCCCGGTGAAACCGATCATATTATCCAGCCAGTCCAGTGCATATTTCAAGTTTTATCATGACCGCGAGAAGATCCCATCCGACGGCCGCTTTACATTTCCGAGTTTCGATCTTCTTATGTTAATGACACATAAAATGTCGATAAACTTCCTTTCTCACTGATGACTTTTACGACCGTGTATTTTGATTTTATGAATTGGCGGTGTGGCCTTTTCTGTTTTTGACACTTTGATGGCTTTGAATCACGTTGCTAAACTAATAATATGCCTATTTTTGGATCTGGCAATGATGTTTGCAAAGCCGTATCGTAATAAAGTGTTTTCGTTGCAGGAACCCTGACAATAGTCAAATCCTCAGCGGCTCCAAATAGCATGACCCTGAGGGCAGGAAACATGCTATTTGCAGCCTTTGGGTTGAGCCTTCTCATAGTAGCTACCGAAGGGCGCGGATTCGGCGGAATTCCGGGCCGATATTGCTCAACACGTGCAGTTCCATGCTGTCTGACGAGGGATGATGACTGCACAGCACCCATTTTGACAAATCATCTTTGTTATTGTGATATGTTTTGTAATCGGGGTAACTTCAAACTAAATTTTAAAGTTTCTTTTAACAATAAAACATCTAGGTGAAAACGGCAATGACTGCTGTCCTGATTTCGAAGCTACTTGCAAGCGTCAGCCGGCTGATGTTACACAAGGTACAACTTTTTAGCCATTTTTGTCATTTTTAAAGTTCAAATTTACTTTAGATTGCACCCACGAAAACGTCAGATACTCCAACGGTGACCGTATTCAGAAAAATTGTGAAACATGCACCTGTGTTGGCAATCGTTGGCAATGCAATGGTGAAGCTTGTCTCATCCAGGAAGATTTGTTGAAAAAGGTTTCCAATGGACGCTATTCGTATGTTTTCAACACCTCACAACTCTAAACATTAGAAGTCAACCTCTTTAGATGGCGCCCCACAAACTACACCAAATTCTGGGGCCGCAGTCTCGAGGATGGTATCCGTTACCGCCTCGGAACCCTTTTCCCGGATCAATCCGTGCAAAACATGAACGAAATCCTGATCACCCCTCTATCCGTGTTGCCGGATGCTTTTGATGCGCGTGATAAGTGGCCCGGATACGTGCATGAGGTTCGGGATCAGGGTGATTGTGGGTCGAGTTGGGCTGTAAGCACAACACTTACCAGTGCTGACAGACTTGCGATCATGTCGAATGGTGAGATCAATGTACAGTTGAGTCCGCAGCATCTCCTCAGCTGCAATCAGCACCGTCAACGTGGATGTGATGGCGGATACTTGGATCGGGCTTGGTGGTACATCCGCAAGTTGGGGTGAGTGTTTTTGATCGGGGTGTTTGTTTGCTTTGTTGCAAATTTAATCAAAATGTGTTTTTGAAGTTGGTAAAAAATGAGAAAAAGTTTTTCATTAAATTCGGATTCGAACCAACGCATTGATTTCGCAAAATTTGCGCTTTTCCTTACTGCACTATTGTTGCAAAATAATATGATAGTCAAACTTGGCCCATGCCAATGCCCAAAAATGGCAGTTAAAAAGTTACCAAAATTCATAAAAATTAACTTTCACCGTTTCAGCGTCGTCTCCGAAGAATGCTACCCCTACACATCTGGTCAAACCAAGAACCCCGGCACTTGTTTCGTCTCCAAAGCTGCTCTCCGCGCCGAAGACCCCAAATGCGTCAACCCTGAAGCCCCTTCAGCTCAAATCTACAAAATGACCCCTCCATACAGAATTTCGTCATGGGAAGACGATATTCAAACCGAAATCATCACAAATGGGCCCGTTCAAGCGACGTTCCGCGTTCACGAGGACTTCTTCATGTACAGTGGTGGTGTTTACCAACACACCGAGTTGGCCGACGAGAAGGGCCATCAATACGCAGCAAGTGGCTACCATTCCGTTCGAATCATTGGGTATGTTTTCGATTTTCATTATGACTGTTCGCTGTTCGGATTTCAACGTTTTTGAGTCATTGAAAGTTCGAAAAAAGTGTGTCTTACAAGTTTGCGCATACTTGAGTCGAGTCAGTCGAGCTTCATTGTGCAGCTTGTTGACGCGGATGACTATGTTATGCAATTTGATCAACCATAATGCTTTAAAATGACTAATCACACCGTGTTTTCAGCTGGGGCGTCGACGAATCCACCGGTGTGCCCATTCGATACTGGCTGTGTGCCAACTCGTGGGGTCCTGATTGGGGCGAACGCGGTCTTTTCCGAATCCTGCGCGGCGAAAACCACTGTGAAATCGAATCCTTCGTTATCGGTGCCTGGGGCAAGGCGCCCAAGAAGCGACGACGTTTCAAGGTTCGCAAATTGCGTCGACGTATGATGCGTCGTAAGCTGTTTTAAGGATACTCTAAACTGATTCTGTTTTCTGTTTATGTAAGCCAGTCAATGACGACCGATGTTTTCTTTCGATGATTTTGTCTTCAGATGCCATAAAATGCTTCCTGCCATGCTCTGTTTTTAGGGCTTCTTGTGTGGTCTAATAAACTTTTTCGATAATTGGGTCCCGACACGAAAGCTACCGTATCACATTGTGGAAATGACGTAAAATGTTGAAAGACGGAAATTAAAATAGAAATCAAAGTGCCCAGAAGCCTTTGTACACAAAACGCACAAAAACGCATTCGCCGGTGAATCTTTTGTCCGCCGATGACGTCCAGAAGCCGCAGACTGCTCAACCTTCACATACGAAGATCGCCGAGTGCAAAGTGTTATCGAAGGATGGGCGAAGGCGTTGCATTAGCTCCGGCCACAGGTCGAGTGGATACGCTTCGAGGTTGGGGCCATTGTGTTGCGCCGAGAGGAGCGGATACAACCCCTTCTCGACATCGTGTTGCACGTCCCGGGGCTGCCACCCAGCCATTCGTGTGTAACAATCTTTCCGCGTCTTCAGAAAGTCAAGTCAAACGCAAGCGAGAGCAGGGACACCACGTTAGCGTCAGGGACAGAGGCAGGGGCAAAGCAGCCATCATCAGTGAAAAAAATTTGGAATTGGATAACACAAAATGGGCGGATACGCCCAACAGCCCTATGCCTTTGGGTCGGCTTCTCGAGTGCGCGAGCCGACAAGGAGCATCCCTCGGCTAACAGGCAGGGCTCGGGCGAAGAAGATCTTTACGTAGAACGGCTGTAGAGTATCTGTAAATAGCACAGAAAGCGGAAGGAGGATGGGTTGCGAGCAAACCCAGGGTCGACCGAAGCGCGGTTTCGGCTCGAACACAGGTCGCGAAGCTTACAACACGTTGAGCCGCGGAAAAACGATGGTTCACACGGTCGGGATTGTGGCGAGATTTAGGTTATGGGGATGTAGGGTGTTATCAATAATCACTTTTTGATGTCATTATCGAACAATGACATCATTAACTAGTTGATTTTAAATGTCAAAAAACTACCGTAATCGAACTATTAACTTTTTGTAACAAAAATTTGTACCACTCGCTTGAAATGTCAACTCTCAAAGTTAAAGTCGTCAATTTCAAACCCCACTCAACACACATAATCACATTTATCTATGATTCCCTGGCCCCTCCAAATCCAAAACACAGTCCGCAAACATCCCAAAGCGTGTTTTTTGAGCCTTTAGCCTTTGCCAAGCCGCCTTGTCCTGAACCTCTGACTCTTTTTTTTCACAAAAGCAACCAGCAAAACCAACTTTCCGTAAGATATTACATTACCCACGTGTAGTTTCACGTCAAGTTGCTCTTTGCTTTCAACTTTTTTTACACTTTTGCCCATCTTTTGCGTAATTTCGTACATTCGACCTTCTAAGCATACATAACCCAAAGTACCCATCTGCAGCCACCCAAACCATGCCGCCACAGCCATCAAAGCCGATCCCCATCCATCGGTCGGCGAGTCACACGCCATCGATGCTTGTCAACGCCAAAAAGTACCTCAGTGACCGACCCCAATTGTTGGATTGTCCGCGGTGTAAGGTCAGTTCAACCTTCATAAAGCTCATAAATACCATAATTGCATAGGTTGAAGAATAATCAATAAAATAAGCCCCTTTCAGACGCACGGTGAAACCGATCTCAAGTTCGTAAACGGCTTCTGCACGTGGGTGACATTCCTGGTGATCCTCGTGTTCGGCATCTTCATCTTGCCGTTGTTTTTCCTGTGGGTACCATTCTGCATCGACAGCTTCAAGGACGTCGAGCATCATTGCAGCAACTGCAAGGCTTGGATCGGCACGTATCGCCGTATCGGTAAATCCACCTGACGAATTTCACCCAAAAGCGCTTTTCCGGCTATTTTCGATCATCTTTTCATGCCAATCTTTACATTTTTTGATTTATTTTTGCAATTGCAATGACAAAATACAATAAAATTTGATAAAATGTCAATAAACTGACTTTAGTTTAGCTTTTGGGTCTCGACGCGAAAGTTGGTTCCGACACGCAAACCATTAAAGTCTTATAAAAATGCTAACTAAAACGTTTTATAAGGTTAAAGGAGCAACATTACACTAAAACTTCGATAAATTACAGAAAAAGGTCTCGACACGAAAGTTGGTCCCGACACGAAAAGGCTAGAAATCGGCAAAAATGCAAATCAAAGGGCAGTTTGGATGGTTTCAGCTTGTTCGAGATCAAGAATGGCTGTTCCTGTCGATTTCTTGGAAGTTTGAGCAGGCAAAAACGGCCGAACGGCTTCCTTGACTTCGGATTCGAGCCAGGCTTCTTCAAAGTAGCTATTGTTGTGAACCATGTTCGGAGCACCACCGAGAATCGTGTACCGGCACTTTGCTTCGCCAAGGTTTTTGATGAAATCGACATCTGACCCACTGGGAAGGACCCAAATAGCCTTTGTGCCAGTTTTGACATAGAGCGAATTCTGAAGGCGTTCGAAATGCTTGATTCGGAGCCCCTTCCACATGGGATTCGCGACGATGAAAATGTTGGCGACACGGGCCCACAGAGGCAAGGTCGACGCATAGACTTCGTCGGCGATGTCGTCTGGAACGCGGAGACAGCCGACGGCAAGGACGAGGACACCCGTGCGATCCCACCTGAATGCGCGCTCAAGGCCGGCGACGAGGACTACGGTATTCGGGAGGGCGCGTAGATCCTTGAAAATGGGCAGCGCAGTGATGTGTTTCGGGACGGGTTTTACGAGGGCGGATGGAACGAGCTTCGGACTATCATCGTTGTTGTTGTTCGACTCCTTCTGGGTCGTCGCCGCCATCCTAGCCAAACACGCCCGATGCGCGTTAAAGGCCACTTCGAAATACCGATTCGCATCACGCAGGTCACCGCCATTCATGTGTAGATCGCAAAGACCGGCCTTCCAGAAGAGGGTGTAGTCGTCGGACATCTGAAAATCAACATTAAATTGACAATCGATCCAAATAACGCACAAAAAGCAACACTTTCCCCGCAACGGCGTCGTAATGCGATGAAGCTGGACGGCTCCTGACACCCCCGGCCTCCCTTCAAATGGGTTTTCCTGCGTCGACTTGACCGTTTTGATTGCCTGGGTCGATGGTGGTGGAAAAAAGGGCCATCAAAGCAACCACGATCAAAGGTCTCTTTTTGCGTATGTAAAAAAGGGGGGTGAAACAACGCGCAGAAAAAGCCTAAAAGAAGCATTTCGCGTCTCTTCATGAGGTCCATCAAAAGCATTTCTTGATTGGTTCCGATTTTATGTAAAACTTTATTGTTCAAAATGAAAAATAGGAATTGCATTACGCGAACTAAGCTGACTATAAGAACGATACAATTGTTTAAATTAAAAAGAAACATGTGAACACTGGCGATCAAAACGCTATCTGGCGAGGCTAATAATGAGCTTCGACTTTGGAAATTCAATATTGACCGTCCATACGCCTCGAGCAAGTTGTGGATTCTCGTCGAAGGCGTCGCACAGACCCGAATCGCCATCGACCACCGTGTGACAGCCGTCAATGTGGCGAAACAAGACTAAAAACCATTTTTTAAGTTGAAAAAGGGCAATTACTCTGTTCTCGCTGCTTTCGGATCGGAAATTCGGACTGCGCATCAACTTGAAAGGACGCCGCGGCATGCAGCGCCGTCAGATACTGCTTGTCGGTGAGTAGCTTATTCGCATCTGAAAAGCAAACTGATGGAAATAAGTGCTCATGGTTGAGAAGCTCATCTTTTTCAAGATCGTTTGACGCTCGATTTTATCTATGGGGCGTTGAACCCGGGCATTTGATGCAGAGATGTTAGCTCCGGAGAAAAGACCCGGATCTTTAGGAGGGATCCGGATCCAAAATAC
>KB455129.1:28597-41314 GCA_000341325.1 Panagrellus redivivus
GAAAGGAGTGTCAAAAAGTGTAGGGGTTGCAGCGATAGGTATGGAAGGAAAAGCGGAAAAGTCGAACGCCAGCGGGCAAATCGGCGAATAGTTGTTATAAACTATGGGCGAGCACTGCGGATATACGGGCTCCGATCGGGGAGATCCCTCAAGTCGGGCTGCGCGCGCAGGACCTTCGGCAGGGTGCAAAAAGGGAGATCCAATTGCGCGATTTGATGTTTGTTTCAAAGTTGAAAGTTGAAATTATGCAAAAACCAACCGTTCCTAGGGTGAAATAGTTCAAAAACTTGTCGGGTCTGTCAACGCCGAACCGCTCCTTCTGATCACGTTGGATGAGCATCTTGCCGTTGGCATTGAAGAAGACTCGGGCCGGGGCGCCGAGATTGGCCAAAACGGTCTGAAATCGACAAAAACTGTGTTCGATTGGCGTCAGTGATGAATGATTTTACCTGCTCCGTATCACCGAGTCTCACAATACGTTCAAACCGCGGAGGAGTCAGGTTGCGACGGTTGTTGGTCGGAATCGTGTCTACAAAACACAATTATACCGTATTCAATCGTGAATCCAAAACTCACCTTCAGCAAAGAAAGCGAACTTCAAACCGGCTATCCGATTGTTCTCAATGACAGAGCTCACGTCGGCCAGAAGGCTGTTACCACAATAGGCGACCAAAGGGACTTCAGGGACCCTGGAAATGCCAGTTTCACGCTGAATTTTGAAAAAATTATATATAAAAGTTGCTTACTTCGGCTCCAACGGGTTAGTTCCCGAGAAAATGGTCATCCGGGACAACGACGGCAATGTGCTGGTGTCAAAGTGAAGGGAGCTGAAGCCGTGGGCATAGCTTTGCTGCACCGTCGAGGAAGGGGCAGGGAAACAGAAGTAAATGCCGCGCCATTGGAGCACAAATATCTTCTGCTTTTCGTCGTAGACTGAAATTGAACAAAATAGATGATAACCTAACGTCTGTAAAGCAACTAACCTCCAGGATGAGTAGCGCCAAAGCACTTTTCAATCTTTGAAACATGGGCTTCGCTGCCGGGCGACGAGAAGGTGACATTGCTGCAATGATTTTATATATAATTTTTGCATACAGACTTCTAAAACCACAAAATATCACCATACCTGTACTTCAGGGTGATGTTCTTAAAGTCATAGACCTCAATCACCTTCAGAACTTGCGTTGAAGCATCGAAGAGCAATCGAATTCCGTCACTTTTCAGCGTGATCGTGATGTCCTTCTTCCAGGGTTCCTGGAAACATTTTATATATAAATTTCCAGAAGACCATGTTCAAAACAACTAACCTTCTTCGAATAAGTCAGCTCAACATTGCGGATGTACTTGTTAGCGTTCTGCAAGCCCGTGATGACTTGATTGATCGGTGTGCCGAGGACAAGTTCGATGACATCGCTTCTCAGCGACATTTCCGGCAAAACTTCAAACTCGAGACCGCCACCCATGATTAAATCTGATTTTTGAGACTCTATAAACCGTATATGTAAGGTTTCAAAGAAATGGAATCATCGACATGGCCAGACGAAAGCACGCAATAGAAAACCATGTGACAGACAACGCCCGCGTGACTTGAATGAGCATGAATGCTTCAAAAAGGGGTTCCAATCGATCACGAATATGACTACAATCATGAAAGAAGTGTTCATAGCACATGGCCAGAGGGAATGTAATCAATGGGAAGCGGTTGGGAAGGGGAAAAGACGGCTGCCAGGGCCGGTTATCTGTGTTCAACGCGGGTGGTTGAATCATGTGTGCTGGTTTGAAAGTTGCGCCTTTGCGTTGGAGACGCTTTGCCAAAGAGCAGGGGCGTTTGAAGGATGTTTGGTTTTTAACAAAAATGCGATTAACGAAATACACAATTCTGTTTCTGTTTGGACGGATGTGCAAAACTGCTACACTGCGACAATTTTAAACAGAAGAAACACTGTAAAGTGGTGATAAATTAGCGATTTTTGTAAGCAAAAAAAAGTGTCAGAAAGCGCCCAAAAGAACTCCCATAACGAAAACTCGAATTTGCCGCAGCGGCGCGCATTTCACAACTGATTTCATCAGCGCTGGCGGGAGATCACTTTTTCGTTTCACTTCGTCGTTCTCGTCCGTTCTCGCCGTGTCGATTTCGTTTTCCTCCGGATTCTTTCGTTCTTTTCCGTCATTTTCCGATCCCTTTTCAGCCCTCACAATGACCAAGAACGGCACCTACATAGTCAACCAACTGCCCGAGAACCAGATCTGTCTCTGCGGCATCCATGTCCGCCGTGGCGCCAAGATCCTTGCGACGATCGTTGCCGTCTATTCCATCGTGAGTCTGATCTACTCGGCCGCGGCTTCCGTCGACAAGCCCATGAACACCGTTCCCGTCGGGTTGATGGCTGTCAATGCCGTCGCGGCCATCCTGGTCCTCATTGGTGAGCGCCAGAACCGGGCCAAGCTGTTCATTCCGGCTTTGATCGTTTTGGTAAGTCCTTTTTCACACTTCTTTGACCTTTTTTGAACACCGTTGCCCCCTTCCAGCTGATCAACATCCTCGCCGTCACGATCGTCTTCGTCACCTCGGTCGTCTTCGGCGTCGTCAACCCCGAGCGCTTCCAAAAGGTAATTGAACTCTTCATCCCGCGCCTTTTCATCAATGACCCGGCCAAGCAGCTCCAAGTCGGCCAGAAGCACCAGACCATCAAGGCCGCCGTAGTCCCTGAGAGTATGTTTTTGCCCATTTTTATATAAAAATCCTCAATTTTGTCCTTTTAGATCCCCGTGAACGCGTCTTCTTCCACATCGCGACGACCGTCCTCTTCTTCGTGTTCGACCTCTTCCTCGGCTACAGCTTCTACGTCATCTACCGCGCCTACAAGTACATCAGCAACATCATCGAGGCCCCTGTCACCGTAGTCAATGAGAACTACAAGCCCGGCGATGAGCTTCCCCTTCCCGTCTAAACGGAATCCCACACTTTTTTGAATTTGTTTTTTGGCCCAAACCCGTCGTTCACCCACTAATATTTGTTGACCGGTAGCCCCATTCACGCAATAACTATGTTTCCGATGCGAGTAGATTTGTAACCTCGTTTTTGCATTTTTTCCTTAAATTTAACTTAATTTTGTACATTTGAGTTCGTTTCGGTGGTTTTAATTTTAATAAAGCTTTTAAAAAATCCTTCTTTTCCTTATGGCTTGATGTGGGTGACAGTAAGATTGTGTAATGTTGCGTCTGGCTGAGAAAAGATGAAATTTGATGATTCATGTTTGAAAATGGGTTTGCGTAACATTGCACCATAATCGTTGGCATTGTGTGTCGAACCGCCCCCTCTCCACAAAATTTCCGCACGCACTCTTCACTTCGCCTTCTTCGCATCAGTCAAAAATGGTCCGTCAGCTGAAGTATCACGAGCAAAAGCTCCTCAAGAAGGTCGATTTCGTCTCCTGGAAGACCGATAACAATGTCCACGAAGGCCAGATCCTGAAGCGGTTCGCTATCCGCAAGCGCGAACACTACTCGACGTACAACACCCTCGCGAGACAGGTTTGCCTCCATTTTTATATATATTTCTCCACAATTTCAACCTTTCCCCCCTTCCAGATCCGTGAGATGGCCTCCAAGATCGCTGCCCTGCCGGATAAGAACCCGAATAAGAAGAAGCTGACGAACAAGCTCCTCAATAAGCTGTACAACATTGGCCTCGTTCCGACCGTGGACACCCTCGAACGCGCTTCCGCCATCACGGCGTCATCTTTCTGCCGACGACGACTGGCGACCATGGTGGTCAAGCTGAAGATGAGCCAATCCGTCGAGGAAGGCGCCCGACTCGTCCAGGAAGGCCACATCCGCGTCGGCGCCGAAGTGGTCACCGATCCCGCGTTTCTGGTGACCCGTCCGAACAGCGATCTCATCACCTGGGCCAAGGCTTCGAAGATCCGGAAGCATGTCGAGTCTTACAATAACATTCGTGACGATTTTGAAGGTTGACCAGTTTGTGGGTTTCGGTTTTTACCCTTTTTGTAACGATTTCTTGTTGATTTTGAATGTTTTAAGAAAATTTTTAATGAATTTTGTCACGACGAATCGAATAGGCTAAAAGCACTGTTTAACGATATTCTTTATTTTCGCAACGATTCAAACTTCAAAGTGGGGGTAAACAAAAGGTGGTAATTTTAGCATTTTTGACAAACAGGAAAGCCAGGAAACACTAACGATCGCCCTTATGCTAACCAAGCAAATGAGTACACTGTATTCTTTTTTGGACGAAATGATCAATGTAGTGCGCCATTATGATGAAATGCGGGGTAAACAAAAAGTGGTAATGTTAGAGCCTTTGACAATCATGATTTTTCGAATCTTTGGAGATACTGGCTTCTCCGCCGGAACATAACGCATTCTGCGGTTTAAACAACGTATTAATCGATTGATCATTAATCTGTTAGAATTTCGAGTACATTCCAACCGGAGGCAAAATCCTGGTTGTTGAGCCTGGAAAAGCTTATATATTCTTTCAATTTGAGGTTACACAGTAAACCTTACCCCTAAAAACTCGATAATCAGATCAAAATCAACGCTAAACGTTTCACAGTTACCGTTTAATGTCAAAATTTTTCTGTTATAGCTTTGAAACTGCAGAATATCACGCATCCATGTCTTTGAGACGGTATCAGGAAGCTCTATGTACTTCAGCCGGGGGAAAATGTCAGAGATTTGAGTGAAATCTAAAGCTTTTGGTTGGCTGATGATGATTCTATCAACATTCACGACATTCAGTTTTGTCGAAAGCTGTTTAAAAAAGTCTGTTGTACAACTGCACATCCTTATACTAATCAAACGAATGTCGAAAATTACATTGCGGAAAAGCTGTGGCGTTATGCCGTGCAAATCGATGTCAATTATACGAAAGTCGCGACAAAGTATTAATGGTTGTGCCTCATCGTTGACATCAGTAATTACATTGTTGATAAATCTTGTAACAGAAGGTCCGCCATTCCGGAACGATAGAAAGCACCTGGGAGGCGATATAAACGTCTGTATTTCTGGTGGACAAATTGAGGGATCACCCGCGGCAACTTGTAGGTGGTAGCGTTCCGCTGGGGTTGCAAGTTCGGCGAGACGGTGGCGAAGAGAAGAGGCCATTTTAGCAATGGGATATGGCATGACTCACTTTTGAGGTTAAGAATAGTTATTCTTAAAATATGAGCGAAAATGCTGGCTAAGAACTGCTCGCCAATAATGCCGATCGGGGTTATGCTAACCAAGCCAGAGAACTAGAATGAATGCTTTCATGCATCAATCAATCTAGTGCGCGACTGTGTCCCGCTGAGCCACACCCGTCGGCAACCTCTACGATCCGACGATTTTCATATATAAACACCCATTAAGGACCTACATTTTACAAACTACATCAATACTTTCATTTTCCGACATTCTCAACCTCCAACAACAATTTCGGCAGTTTTATTTTTACCATTATTCAACTTTCTAATCACGCTCTCCACTTTTAACCAACCCAGCCGGCTTAACAATCGTGTCACATTCTGGATGAACAGGAAGTTGATTCACTGCGATAAACGGCTGCCAAAGATGCCAAATGTATTTGTTCGCACATTCGGTACCGTAGGCTTCGATAGCCTCGCAGAAACACGGCTTTGTCACATTTCCATGGCAGTTGCAAACATCTTTAATGCAGTTTTTGTAGTATCTGTGAACATTCAACTTCTTCCGACAAAACTTGAAGAACGAGTTTTCCATGAGGACTTGGCATTGAGCGAGATCATAGGCCTTTGCTTCAGTCAACGCAGCGACACCGGTGGCAGTTTTACAGCGAACGGGGGCTCGGGCGGCTTTGAATCGCCATGAATCACCAAACTTTTGGGTGTTATTTGTGACATAATCGGTATACTGTATCCAGAGATCATCAGATGGGTCATTGTTAAAGTTGCCACAGAGGCCGCAGACTTGGCCTTTGTGGTTGGCAGCGACGGACAGCGTCAATTCAGCAAATCCGCGACCATCGAACGCAAGTCGAAGGCCGAGTTTTGTGACGGTGATTTCGAGATGTCCTTTGCGGTTTTTGATGGCGGAGTAGATTGAGGTGTTGTGGGGTATGGCTTTGAGGAGGTTGTTTTCGAGGAGGGTCTAAAGATGTTCAGTTTTGACTGTTTTATGTTATGTAACGCACCTTTCCTTCAGCCAATTGTAATACAGTCGGTTTCTTGTCTGGAATCAGCCGAAGATACAGCGAAACACGGTCAACGGAGCCTCCTACAGTATCTCCGTGATGAGTGATGACGGAAAACGCGGCTTGGTCATCTTCGTCGAGGACACATTCACGCGATAATACGTAGGATCTGTTTCCATGGAAACTGTAGGTTAGGCCATCGAAGGTCTCATAATGAGGATCGCCGAAGACGGAACAAGTCGCTTCCAACTGCTCGCAATGAGAACAACATTGCCCCCGGGGTTTTAGTTTTGCCCAACCTTTGGGGCAGTGATAAGGCTCTGACGGAGTGCATTCTTCGGTGACACATGCGGAGACGCCGTTTCGACATTGGCAGTTTAGGCAAGTTGACTGTTTCCAGTAGCTGTTGTGCTGGAAAGGAATGTTTTAGGGGTACTGTAATCAAACAAAGACAGAAAGCTGTCTAAATTTTCGGTATTTTTGACCATTACGAACCTTATAAAAGACCAAACTACCATTTCTTGCAATCTCTCGACATGAAGAACTCGGAATTTCGGCTTTTTCGATGGCATTGGCCCCATCCGTTGAATTGGCCGTTTCAAAATGGCAAAAAGGGCAACAAACATTCGGCCTGAACAGAAACTCGGCCGAAGCATGGCATTCTCTGACTGGACAGGTGAATCGTCGACAAGTTAGGCCGCCCGCTTGGCAATGGCACTTCGAACATGGATCGACTGGGAAGACTTCCCCCAATGGATAGTGCTTTAATTGAAAAGTGCAATGACCAGCGATTCTCGGGACTTCACTGGCTGCTGTCCGAAATGACCGTTGTCCTGGATGTCGGCATTCTGGACAGCATTTATCTGGCAGATGCCGTTGGAGGTTCAAGGGACAGTCCAGGACGGGGCATGCCAATCGATAGCAATGATACCATTCATCTAAAATCCAAGTTTTTGCTAATGAGAGATGTGGAAAATCAAACCTTGAACAACATCACACTGAAGACAGGGATCCCTCTTCGCTGTGTCTTCATCAATCGGATTCTCACGACACAATTGGCAACAGTACCCAGGTAGTCGGATACTGTTTTCATCCCGGCATGGGGAGAAACATTGTAACCTCGATGTTGTCACTATACCTGCCTAGAAAAGAGAAAAACTAAACTTTTAAAGTGCATAAAGAATGTTAACCATGACTTTTGCTCAAATTTCATACACAACGTCATTCACTTTTTTTGAGGGCAATGACAAGCTCACCTTGCATGTCATAGCTTTGCAGTTGTCCTCGACTGATCGCCAACGCTCATCATTTTGACGTTTTCGACCGAGATACGTGCACGTGCGACATTTAGGGCAACACGGCGGTTGCTCTGATGTAGTGTTGTGTTTCGATTGGGTTTGGGCTTCTGCTAATGGACAGGTAGCTAGTTCTGGACATGTTTCCATTATGCATTTGATTGATCCTGACTTAAATTGGCACTTTTTCGTGGCTTTGATTTCGAATAACTCACGCTACAAAGACAAGTTAGGCAAGGCTGGTTAGGTGCCCGACCAAGGATCGTTGCGAGATCGATTACGGTGCCATCTGGGGAGTCGCATGGTATCGCTGAAAAGTTACTATTCAGTCAAACTTACTCCCAGAAACCCGTAAAACGCTTACCATTGCCCTTCAGCAACCCCTGACCCCCCACACTCTCAAAGCTAACCCCCATCCAGCAAACCATGAAAGCGTGCGCGACGACACCCCACATCCAGTGCCACTGATGATGATGGTGTCGCCCTCTGTTCCGAAGTCAATGCCGTCGTCGTTGTCGTCGTTGAAAAACTGTCTCCACGGCCCCCGTAGTTGATGTCTGTCTCCCCATCGCATACTTTTACTTTGCCTATGGTCGAGATGGGTGCTCCTTTGTGTGGGGAAGCCGACACTCGGGGACCCATGACGGCTCAATAGACACGCCCCACACCGCTAGGGACCGATAACTCGTGTCCGACAAGTGCGGCCCCCTGGCGATTTGCCACTTTTACAGGAGCGGGGTGTTTCAATGTTTTGATGAATTGGGATGGGTTTTGATTTTTGTGAAATTGGTCAATTGCATCCGTCAAAAAGATAACACGGACTTCTATGATGAGGTCGTTTGAGTGACAGGTGCTTGTTAGACCTTTGTGAGCGGTAATTTTGCAAAGACAAGTGAAAAAGAAAGTTATTTTCGACGGAAGTGATCGCATTTTGTCGGTCCTGCGCAATGGGCAGTGGCAATGGTATTCAAAAGTGACCGGAAAAGTGCAACAAATGCTTTTATTATTGGAATTTGACTTCCGGTTGCCGTCTGAGGAATGTGAAATAACATTTTTTCTGCGATTTTGATATTGTCAGACGGGTTTATTTTTGTTTTTAAAACAATTAAAATTTCACAGGCAAAGTTCCACTTTTCAATTCAACAAATTCATCAGGCAAGTGTTGCTCCTGCTCGGCTTCTTCCTCCTCCTCGTCTTCTTCCGTTATGCCTCCCAAACGGCCACCACGTTCACAGTAATTTACAATCAGTCGGCACACTTCTGCGGGTTCTGGATTCGATGAAAGCGTCGAACTGGTGAACAGTGCTGATAAGCGTTCCGTGAGTTTCTGAAATTTGTGGGGTTTTCGTTTGTTGGCTTCGATACTCGGCATAATTTTTTTTGATTGGTTAACCAAAATCGCAAATTTCTAATCTGTGGTGTCATCTTTTTTGATTAAAAAATGCTGATTTTGAATTAGAAACCCATTGCGCTTGACAATATGGAAAAAAATTTCCGTTGGCGGCCGCACTTCGAAAGACAAACCTGATAAGTTCCATCTAAAATCCGTCCATCAAACGGCAAATCAACGTCTGCCAGACTCAATAACAACGTGAACAAATTCAATTGCGCCCTGAAGGACCTCGACCCCTCTGGATTGACCCTATTGTCCAGTGCAATCAAACGATCTAGCGACATCAGCAACTCTCGATAGGTGTGATTTACAAGGAAGTTCACGTGTTGCGGGGGTTGATCGAATTCTGATTTCAACTTTTGGAGCAAGACCATCTCAACATGGCGCATCATTATTGTTAGTTTCTGTGTCTTGCCTTCTTCTATCTCGCGTTTTCTTTCAACATCGAGGAATTCGGCGATGCTTTTGATGAACAACTGCATTGGAACGGCACTGGCAGTTAGTTTCACATTTGGCTGGTGTGCACGGATTCTGGTGACTAGTTCATCGATGATAACAAAGCAGCTGATTGGATTGTCGCTTTGGACACGGTATCTGTCTGAAGTTTATACAATTTGTGGTAAAAAGTATCAAAATGGATGCAAAAGCTTACTTGTCTTTTGCGAAACGAAAATAGACACCGTCTCTGAAACATAATAAGGTCGCAATCCCATTGCCGTCTGATTTTCCGGTTGAAACTCCGGAAACAATAGCGTCAATTCAAGTCCGGGTTCACTTGAATCGATCGAAAACTTGTGTAATGCAGTTTTCTGCGCCGCGGCTTCCTCGCAAATAACTTTCAATGGCAGCTTTAGATTTTTCAATACCGTATCCTTGCCATCGGCGACGGTGACAACTGTCATCCGATTATCATAAACAGCTCGTTCCGCGAACATTGTGTAGGAATAGACTTTTGACGCAGCGGCTCCACTGCCTTCGAGATTTGGTTCCGACCCGATTTGAACTACGCCCAACTCATTTTCGATAAAAACTTCGGCCGAGTTGAAGACACCGCTACAGATGACTTTCAATGTCATCGAACTCACACTTTCGTCGGTATCGATCGCGTTCGACTGTGAATCCATGTTGATTTCCGTTTCAACTATCAGTGTTTCGGGTTCTTTTTCAGGCATATCGGTCTTGGAATTTGCGGAAATACTCGCTTCGTATTCGTTCAACTCTTTCTGACGAGCTTCAAAGTCGATGAATCGAGAATCGGTGACTGGCATTCGGAAAAGAGAGGGTTCAGTGCCCAAATAGCCGACGGAAACACGGCAATCATCGGATAGAAGGGTCAACATTCCACGAAATCCGTCGCCGTAGTTGCCAGTTTTGACTTCCATCGGGATGAAAGACAGTTGCGAAGTCCAGATCATTTCGGTATCTTTGTAGAATAACAATGTTTTTACATGGCTGGCAATAATGTAATGGATGTTAGCCCCATTTGTATGAACATGCATGCTCATGGCGGCACTTTCCAACCTGATAGTATACCGTAGATTGCCCCCAGAAGTCAGACAATGCAAAGCCCGACGTGCACAGATGGCGATAGATGGCTGTACATCCGGGGATGAAATGGCTTCAATAGCGACGGGTGTATCGCCGATATTGAGCTCCCAATCACGCATCATTTTAGCCCCTTTCCCGGTCTTTGGCATCGATGCCAGTGATGAAAATTTGACGCTACTGAGGACGCCACCGGCACTTGTTAGCACTGATTCAACTGATGGATGGAAAGCAATAGGGCCTGGGTGGATTTGTTGGAAGGCTTCTCGGGTAAGAAGGTGGTTTTCACTCTCGAAGAAATGTAGTGCGCAGTTGATTGTCTGGACGCAGATTTGAGTGACTTCAGACTTCTCGAATTTGACGGGGCACATGTTGTAAGCTGGCTGGCCTTTGATGCGGTGTTCGATTAGTTTTTCGAGTTTACAGGTTTCGGGGCCGTCTGAAATGCACTTTTTGATGGATAAAACCATCTTTTTGTAGGCCTACCTTTTGATACTCGATAGAAAACAAGCAACTTTGGATGCAACACTGCCAATACATTATCCCCCTGGCTACTTACAAAATTTCCAATAGCCAACTGTATGATAGGCTGATCCAAGTGGATTTCCATCAAAGAAGATGCCTCATGTCGATTGTCAACATCTCTGCCAGGGTCGAGAAGGCAGAGAAGGCCATCGAGAGTGCCAATGACCAATTGGGCTGTAAATTTTTGTAAAAAACTTTTTATAATCAAATAAAATCACTTATAATTTATAAACTTACATGTATCATCCAACAAAACACCCGTTGTCAGCGTCCGTGCTTCATCAACAACGGTGTGAAACCACTCTTGAAAATGGAACAGTGACATTGGGAGTAGCAAAAATTAAAAGCTAAAGCCCATCGAAAGAAGCCAGCGCTGTGCCATTGCTGTTGCGCCGGTGCCGTCGTCATGGAGACCCATGTGGCAAGGGTGTGCATGGAGATGGTTTAAACTTTGGTTAGAATGTCCCAAAATAGACTAATTCCGGCAACTATGCTAATTTATTCTGATAAAAAAGCAAATGTAAGCACAAAGAGGTTACAACACACAAGTCTCAACCGACTAGATACACATATGTTATTTTTTGGAGCGTCCATCTCTACACATTCGATATGCCATTGCCCTTGGCTCACATCAGCGTCGCTTCAATTCTTTCTTTTGCCGTTTTTGAAGCCGTTTCTCGGCTTTTGCTTTCAATTGACATCGGAGTTTGTACACGATGAACCCTGAAATCCATTTATTTCATCAACAACTTTTCAAATTGACTCATATAAGTTTAAATTTCCGAAAAAAACCCACCAACAAGCCCAACTACAATTAAAGTAGGTACAATAAAAATGTCATTGGCTACGCCCAGAGTGACACCGCCATTATCTCGAAGAACAACCATGGTCAAAACCGACTTTTTCAAAACTAAACTACAGAAACAATGGAAACACGCCGAGTGCCGTCAACAAGACCAAAGGGTTTCTAATTGATTACCAGCCTTGAAAAGCTGTTTAGCTGTGCGACTGCATCGAACACGCAAACAGCGCCGCCTTCACCAACGGCCATTCCCAGCCGGCGCCGTATGCGGCTGTCGATTAAAATAGCCTTTTTTGAGCCCTCTAAACCCTAATTATAGAGGATTTGGATGAAAGAAATGCAAGTTATGCTGTTATTATTATAGAAAATGCACGAAGCTGAAACTCGGTATTTTGGCTGTTTAGAAAAAAACAACCGGATTTGGCATTTTGTAAATAAACGACAATGATGTTTTGATATGTAAACAAGGAATGTTTTAAATTAGACAAAACTACATAAACTTAATTTGCAACTTTGCAGTGAAACGGCCTTTTGGGGACAGCTGTTTGGGAGTTGAATGCATTTATTTTTCGGCGGTAAACCAACACGTCTTCGGTAGTATAGTGGTAAGTATCCGCGCCTGTCACGTGCGAGACCCGGGTTCGATTCCCGGCCGGAGAGGAAAATTTTTTTCGTTTTAAAATTTGGGTTTTTAATTTTCAACTTTATTTTGAGCGAGTTGGGGGTCATCATTACTCGAATAGATTTCTTACATCAAATGTTTTTTTGAAAAACAATGGTTTGTTTTTTAGCGCTGTACATTTTGTTTTCTTGTATTACTCACTTTTCAACATTACCCAGCTTTTGTTGGTCAAAGCAGCCCAGAGATGTTAGCTCCGGAGAAAAGACCCGGATCTTTAGGAGGGATCCGGATCCAAAATACCCGGATCCGAGACTTCGGAGCCGGAGGCTCCGAAGGTCAAGATCCGGCGCCGGATCCGGT